>VZTJ01005394.1:0-117174 GCA_013397795.1 Orthonyx spaldingii | reverse complement strand
ATTTGGCCCCCCAAACCAAAAAAAAAAAAAAAAAAAAAAATCATACGAAGGCAGCCAAAGGCCTGCTGAATGAACAAGGAGCATCTGAAAAACCTCAGACGTGCAAGAGAAGTATATATAAATGAAGGAAACAATGTCCAGGAGGAGCATTAAAACAATTAAGCAGGTAGTGATGGTGTCAGGAAAGCCAAAGCTCATGTACAGTTGAAACTGGTGACAGAGGCAGAGAGTAACCAGGACTACTACAGTTCTAGCAGCAGCAAAAGGAATACCTTTGGTCCTGCTACTGAGTGGGGGAGGAGAGATGGTGACAAAGGACACAAGAAAGCCAAGGTACACAGTGCTTTCTTTACTTTGGTCTGTATGATAATTCTGAGCCTTTAGGACTCCCAAGCCCCTGGAACAGGTGGGAAAGAACGATTTGGCTTTGGTGAAGGACGGTCAGGTTAGGGGGCATGTAAACAAATGTGACATACCCTGCAAGAAGAATGTGGGATTTAATAAGATATATCCATGAGTGCTGAGGGAACTGGCCAATATCATTGTGTGACCATTCTCAGTACTCTGAAGACTCATGGCAATTCAGAAAGCTTCTTGAGAGGTATGAGAAAGCACGTAGTTCCTCTCTTCAAGAAGAAAGATCCAGTAAATAGAACGCCAGTCAGCCTTACCTCAATAACCAGATGGGTGATGAATCAAATCCCTCTGGAAAGAATTCACAAGCATATAACTGGCAAGAAAAATATTTGCTGTAGTCACCATATATATAATTGTGTTTAAACAACCTGATAGCCTTCAGCCATTTTGAGGAATAAAGGTGCAAGCTTCGAATAAGACTTTTGACACTGGTGGACAAGTTGAATGCAAGCCAGCTGGCAAAGAAAGTTGATGACACCCTGGGCTGTATTAGAAAAGGTGTTGCCAGCAGGTCTAGTGGAGAGATCCTTCTCTTCCACTCAGCACTGCTGAGACATCTGGAGCGATGTCCTGTTCTGGGCTTACACATTTCAAAAAAAGACATGAACATACCAGAGCAAGTGAAGGTGAATCACCACAAAAATAAACAATGGATGAGCAGATCTGACCTGCTAAAAAGATTCTGAGAAAGCTGGAATTGTACCTCCTGAAGAAAACAATGCAGGGGGACAAGGAAGAAATGGAGAATGCATCTTATTCACATGTATAAATACCCAAAGAGAAAAAATTTAAATGACAGAATGAGTCTCTTTGCAGTGGTATCTCCCGTGAAAGGACAAGAAGCAGTAAGCACAAGCCAAAGCACAGGAAATCTTAGAAGTGAAAGTTTTCTTTTCCTCTTAGGATGATCAAACTCTAGAACAGGGTCCCAGAGAGATTGTAGAGTCCATTCAAGGCACAACTGGATGCAGTTCCAAGCACCTTCCCCATCACTGATGCTGCTTTCAGCAAGGTGGGGAAGGTTGGACTAGATGGTCTCCAGAGGCACCTACCAACATCAGTTTTGTATGTTGCCATGAACATTTATTGCCTTGATAATAGTAGCACTAGAGAAACAAATACAAAATTTCCACTGATAAGCAGGTTTAATTCATTCCTCATTGTGATCATTCAACACAGTTTTCCTTCAGATCCTAGAAAGTATCACATGAACTGTTACTGTCATCATACTGCCATCAAGTTACAGCAACTTCATCTTTCATTGAGGATCCAATTCATATCCTATCTATAGAAGGTGGCAGAGCCTGCAACATGTATTTGCCATGAGACTACACATAGAGCATCCAAATTTGCTCCCCCTGGTTTTATTACTCCCATTTTCACCAGTGTACACAGTGTCAGCAGAAGTTACATGTCTTTGTTAACAGTAAGCCTAAGTACTGCCATTTTCAGTTTTGCCATGCAGTTCTGTTCGTGGGTCAGCATTTCCACTGCATATTTGCTCTACTTTCCGCAAGAGCCCTTACGCAATATTTGAACTAGAGCATAAAAATTCCCTTGAAAAGGTAAAACAACTCAAAACAATTTTACAAGATTGCTTCTGAATGCTGTAATTTCAAAGTATTGCAAGCTATTTTGCATATATACTCATTATTTTAAAAAAATGAGACAGAATTTTGCTGCCAACTGTACCTTCAAGGAAGTTTAGATAGAATGTCAACACTTTGACCTAGACTAGACCAGAAGACACATCACCCTTAAGTATGTCAGGGCCTCTAACCAACACAGATGGTCAGACTTATCCTTCTCCATCAAGAAAAGGCCATTTTGTCAAAAAGAACCTCTTAAAGAAAAATTGCATCCCCCAAGGCTAAGCAAAAACTGCTGCAGGAGTATAAAATCCTCTTAAGGAAATTTCCATCCACTAGTCTGCTTGCTTTTGTGGCAGGACAAACAGGGTCTGGGGGATGTTCCTCCTCCTAGGAAAAAGCCTTCATTATAGCAACCCTGAGTAATCTGGGTGACAATTCTAGAACACAGCTGACACAGTGCTCTAGGGTCAAGATATGCCTCAGGAACACTTGCAGTATCCAACAGTCCCATTAATTTATGCCCCCAAGACATTTCAAGAACTTAACCATCAACAGAAAAAACAGACCTCAGGAAAAAAAAAGAGAAGTACAGTTTTTATAATGCATTTTGCCACCATCTCATTTGTCCATACTAGACACAGCAGATACAAACCATTGCATTACATGATTTTAAGTTCACTTCTTAAGTCACACTTCAATGTCCCCAAAAAAATTTGTTTTGGGGTTGGGCACAGTACAGCTATCAGTCACTGGAAGAGTAGAGTGACTGTTCTTTCTTACAATACCACTACAGTAGGACAGAAGCTTTGTAGAAATGGAAGAGGCTTACAAACTGAGCCAGCAAAGGGCTGAAACAGCACGGCAGCAGCAGAGTAAGGGAGAAAAAAAAAATCAGATTTTCTTATTGCATTTTTCTGTAGTACTGTGTAGTGAAGAGACATGGAAAGTTAAGCAAAGGGGAAGGGTACTTCTGCACTGAACAGTGATATTTCACTGTCAGCTACTTGTTAGTGGTCACTGTGTATGTGTTTTATAAAGCACAAGTGCAGCAGGGTTTTCAATCAGACATAAGTATATGCAGCCACTTGTCATACAGGCACTGCAACAGCCGTGCTGACACAGGAGTAAATATACAGAAAGAAACACCATTACAGATATTAAATTTCAAACTGCAATGTTTACATCAGAAAATGAAAATACAGGATTAAGGTTTGTACACAAGCAGTCATTACATGCCATTTTTTTTCTGCCAAATTAAAAAGTGACAACTTATAAGAAGCATCCCTAATGGAAATTAACTAGGTTTAAATTAATTTGGGAAATGAAGGCTATATTCACAAAAAAGTCCTCCTAAAACCCACAAACCAGAAATTTTATCTTCAGCCATATCCTCAAACAAAGCGATGAGCCAAGCTACCTGCACTTAATTTCTTCCCCAAGCTTTTTAAAGAGTAATTTACTGCTCTTTTGAAGAAATGGAGGGGGGAAATCCATTTGGAAGTTGCCTTCATTTCAGAGATGAAAGCTAAGATTTTTTCCTCCTTCCTATCATTAGGGGGTTAAACTATGCCTTTAACGTAGCAAAAATGAACAAAACCACATCCTTGCACTGAAAACCAGACATCAAAGGTAAGTTTAATATTTCAAGGAGTAAGAGATACCAGGAAGTTCATCTTCAAAAGGTGGCTACTTCGACAAACATCTTTGCAGCCTCCCTTCTATCCTGAAGGATTCAGCCTGCTTTGCTTTTTGACATTGGCAAATGCCTGATGATCTGTCAAGCACACCTTGTCTCATTCTACACAAATCAGCAGCACCTTGCACTGACACCTGGGACCAGGGTCAAGCTGTGCCCTCAACTAATCAAAATAGTGAATGATGATTTGATCTTACCTGTTTTATATCTTCATGTCACTTATTTGACATTTAAACACTGTGAGGCAAGACTTACCTTTTCCTGTAGGTTTGGATTTGCTTGGGGTTTTGTTTTATTTTTTAATTAGCACAATGCTACAATAATGTAAACAACAGTTTAACTTGAAGCAAAGGGTTAGCTCAGTCTTGCCGTGGTGAAGAGCCAGCCAAGGGAACAGACAGTAATGACTTGAATTTAATAGTCTATAGAATTAACTTTTGCACCATTTACAATACACAAGCCTTGCTAATATGACACCTACTCTTTTTAAGGTCGTTATAAAATCTTCCCTGCAGGAAAATTATATACCTCAAGAAGTTGTGTGCTTTTTCTAGGAAAAAAAAGGACATACAATACCTGTAAAATAAAATTCCCTAACCTCTAGTTGAATATATTTTTTCATTCCTCACTTGACCTTATAATAGGAGACCAAAAATGGGTTGGGGCTTTGCATCTTCACAGCTCAAAGCATGTGGAGAGTATGTACCAGAGATATTTTGTTTCATTAATACAGAAGGTGATATTACAATAATTTTGTGTGATCCATGACTAATCTGATTTACCTCTTTTACAGGTTCTTCATCCGGGGCAGCATCTTCCACCACAGTCTAGTAAATAGAGTGGAGAAAAGAGAAGAAAAATTCTGTAAATATACGTTACCAAGAAAGACAATTTTAAGCCAAGATCTAGCACAAAATACAGTCAATGTAGTTTTAGGCAGTTAAGTTGCTATCATTTTCTACTACTGTAATAGGCTTGTTCAATTCTCCACTCTTTGCACAGGTAAATCAACCTTTGAATCCATGGGGACCTGGTTTATGCAAGATATATAAAATGTTAAAAGAAGAAAGCACAATCAAAGAACTCTTAAAATTGCTGATGAAGAGTTAAAGCCAAATTTGTCATAGAATTGATAAAGAACAAAAGATTATTACTGAAAAAAAAACCCTAGAGAAATGGAATAGCATTTCTTGCTGAGAAGAGAGAATATATGTCTATCTGTAGGACCCAATTTTCTAAATACTCAGCTTCCATTTAAATGTTGTGCTCACCTAAAATCCATTAAGTGATGAACCCTTTGGAAAATAGGTAGAAAGATTACATAGAGCTTGATTACACAATCCTTTCTCAGGAGAAATATTCCCAAAGCTATAATTCACTATCCTATCCATCCAGCTTGAGTGGGGTCAATAACTCTGCCTACTCACAAAGAAATTTTAGAACAGGAAATATCCCAATTTTCTTGCTTACTTGTCAAACACAATTAATGACCTCCTGAGTCAACAGGTGGAAGCAGCAGTATTTCACTCTAATCTTCCTTTGCACAAACATAACATAGGACATGCCCGTGATGCACTCTTCCTTATCAAGCCATTGATTTACTATAAAAGCTGTCTTTAGTATCTGCCAGTCATTCACCTGAGTCATCCACAGGCACTCATAAATGCCTCTGTTTTAAAAGGGTTTTTGGCATTAAGGAAGGGAAGGAGAAATAGGTCCATATGCATCAAAGAATTAAACTGTCTCCCTCCTTGTCTACTAACTGTGAAGCTTCTGTGAAAAAGAACAACTTGTAGACAATCATGAAAACATTTTATCCCACACAGATTCAGAGACCATGACAGCTCCCTTGAATCAGTACAACCACTAATGTTTAAGCTGCATTCAGCTCATTAAAGAGTAAATGTTTCTGCTGTTTGAAAATGTCTTCATGGACAAGAGCCCACAAGAGATGAAATTAATTTCTATGTGCTTTTACTAGATTTGAGAAAACGGTACTTTAGTAATTCTATCTACAGCATGATCTAAAATGGTCTTAAGTTACAGCACATCTTTAATGTGCTTAGAGACAGCAATAAATAGAGCTAATAAATGGTGTTTTATCTGTTGTTCTCATCTAAACTGCAGGAGTTTATGCCTGCAATTCTTTCACCCTCTAAACTTGTTGTAAATGAAATGTCAGCAAGTGGTAGAATGGTGTAGCTCAGCTACGCTATTCTTTCAGGCAGAAACTTAATAAAAAGCCCCCCCAAAACCTACAAACCCACACACCGGATTAACTATCATTGCAATAGGTTGGTTACACTTGGTAAGGAGAGCTACACAGTTTCTTCTGAAAGAGAGGTCTAAATAGTCCTTTACCAGCAAAAGAGTTGACAATACAAAAATGTTCTCCCAGGCAGTGTACATTGGGCTTTAGTGCAGGATGTATCCTATGATCTAGGAGAGTTTTTCCCAGAAATTGGCAGCAGACAAAGCAATGCCTGAAATGCTTTCTGCCTGGGCCAGAAACAAAAACACTGGGCACACACAAAACAAACTGACTTTAGTAAGAAGGGAAGGAGGAAGAAAAAACCAGGTATGTATATGCACTTTGAATACCACAGTCAATGGAAAGGTAGACTTGGGAGGGGAGCACCATTTCTATGATGTTCAGCAGAAAACTGTTCAGCATAAATATAGTTATACAAATCTTCTCATTATGAAAGTGATTTAATAAGGTGTCAGCTGACTTCTCAAACAAAATCAGGAATGATACACATTTTCCCAGCTATAACCTGCTTATTAGCACTCAGATTCCTTGCATCCCACAAAGTGGAACAAGTGACAGTATTCAGAAGTAAATTCCATTATGTAAACCTCTGCGAGCCCCTCACAGCTTGTTTTTAAGTTAGGGACTCCAGAATGAGCTATGCTGGTATAATATATCACATTATCATTTCTGCTGTATTGTTCACAAGTACAAAATAAGACCTTGCATGAAACCTTTCCTGCAGCTGAGCAACTCCTCTTGAGTCAAGTGTTTTGTGTTCTCTATAACCTGTCTACCTCAGTTACCCTCTCCTCTGTCCCTCTCAGCACAACTCTCTTACAGTACTTCAATCAAACAAGGGGATGGGGGGGTTAAAAAATAAACACCAACTCTCCCACCCCAGAAGTTTTAGTCGTCTATTTCTACCACCTGTTTGTTACAAATGTGCATCCTGTGCTGCAAACAATTGACGTGAAATACTTTGGATTTTTTGCACTACTCAACAGTCCCAGAAATACTCCCATTAGCGTACAAAAATTGTAAAATCATAGAATAGCCCAAGCTGAGAGGTACACACAAGGATCAGAGTCCAACTCCTGCCCAGGACAACCCCAAGAATTACACCATGTGACTGAGAGCATTGTCCAAACACTTCTTGAACTGGAATGATGCCTTTCTTGCCATAAGATAACCTTAGGCTGAAGGTAACGAAAACACTACAAGACAAATTGTGAGCACACACAACACAGCAGCCAGCTAATTATCACAGCATCGGGTTTCCAGTACGATTCAGAAAGCACAGTCTTGTACTAAGAGGCAATGGGCAAATGGGTAATCAGAACCCAAGTGAGGTCCGCGGACCTATTCGAGCCTCAAATTCCAGATGACATACTTCGTGTTTAAATGTGAGCCTGAGTCCGACTCAGCGCGCTTTGCGGGTCTCCCTCTGCTGTACACGCTCTTTGCTTTACAGCCACCCTAGTCCCCCGGGGCACGGTTCCGACCCGATGCCGGTGTCGGGCGGGCGGGCGGACAGCAGCGGTCAGGATGGGACGTCCCGGGACATCCCGCACCACTCGGGCTCCGCGGCCGCCGCTCCGAACCGCTCCGCCTGCGAGGCAACAGGTTCCCAAGCCTCGCCCGGCTCCCTGCCCTCAGCAGCGAGCGGAGCGGGCGAGGGATGCTCATCACACCCCATTTCGTGAGGTTTGGGGCACCACCGAGATGGTTCCTCCCGCGGGAAAGAGGCGCCGGCAGCACCGCTGCGGCCGCGCGCCCCCGCAGCCGCTCACCTCCGTCTCCATGGGCTCCACCTCTATCCCTTTCCATAGCTCCAGCAAGTGAGCGATCGGCATGCTAGGCGATTGCTGCCTGAGGACGGGATCGAGCAGAAGGAGCGCGCGTCGGCCGCCGGTGAGAGCGGGAGAGGAGAAGGGAAGGTGCTAGTGGGAGACGGGACACGGCGCGGAGCGGGACCGGGACCCTCCGCCCACACTCTCGGCAAAATGGCTCCGCGCTGCCCCCGGGGAGCCGCGGGCGGGGCGCGGGCGCTCCGCAGGCGCGGGGGGCAGGACAAGGCAGCGCCGCCGCTCCGCAGCCGCCGACGGATTCCCCGCCGTCCCGTCCCGTCCCTCTGGGCCGCCGCGCCCGCCTCGGCTCGCTTTGCAGCCGGGGGCAAAGTTGCTGCGGAGGATGCTGCGGCGGCGGCGGGCGCTGCTATGGAAACGGCAGCGCGGCCCCCCCGCGCCGGCCCCGCCCGCAGCGCCTGTCCCGCAGCGCCCCGGGAACCGGCGGGACCGGAGAGGAGAACAGCACCGCCGCCGAGCGGGGGCTGGAGAGGCAACGGGAAAATCGGCCAATTTACAGCCACGGTTTAGAACGTCGGCATCGTAACAGAAAGTGCAGCTAACGGAAGGATGTCTAAGGTTTACAAAGCCCAGTGTTATTCCAGTCTTAAAAAGAATTGTCTATCACTTCCTTTACTATTTTATCTCTGTACGATGAAGCCTGTAGTAAAGTCTGTTTATTCAGATGCCGTTTCCTCCTCCTTCACACTTCAAAAGCTATTACAACCTTACTATAACAAGCACGACAATACACCACATGCCCACCCTGCCAGAGACTATGATTTATGCAGATGTTGATTTGAATTGTCCTCAAATTTATGACAAAACAGGCATTTTAACTTGTTCAGGCAACTTCATCAGGGTCCAAAAGGTATTACCGTTAAATAAGTCACTGCTTTTCAAAGAGCCATTTTGGAATGAATAGTCAAGATGCAGAGTGCATTTTTCTTCTATTCCATGCACAAAAAGACATAGTTTACTTCCATATGAGCAGTGCTGTACAAATTCAGAACAAGTTTTCATTAACAACAAAAATTCTTCTGCAATCTGCAAAGGAACATTTGAAAAGTGTTCCTCCTCCAGTCCCTACTCAGCTCCCCCCAACTCTATTTAACATGAATAAGCTCCCCTGTAAGTCCAAATGCTAAACATGGTTAGGAAAACCAAATTCACTAACCACAATAAAGAAAAAAATCAGACCTCAACCAGAGCCACAAACACAGCCAAGCATTCAGATACTACTGCAAGCCCTCAGTCTTTTAATTCTGTGTTAGAATATGAACACTTTTCTTGACATCTGTGACAAGACTTAAGTAACAACTTGTAACACCAATTAGGCAGTCTCATCTGCTTTACAGATTGAGTAATTAAATATCTAGATTACTGCCTTTACTCACTGCTCACCAAAAAAGTGCAGTGGGAGTGATGTCAATCACATAACAGACACATAACTGAGGTCAGAAGCTGCAGTACCTGGCTGTAACATACTCCCTGGCTCTTGCGTCCTGTCCCTGCTTCTTCCCCAGCAACACACAAGACAGAGTTACTACCTTTAACCTAACATACAGGCACTCCCAAACAGACTCATAGCACCAACAACTGTGAGGCCAGAGCCAGGACCAAACACAACAAATTCAGAGCTCAAAGCACACTTGTTTTACAAAACCCAGAGACCTTTATCCATCAGACACATGATCCCTGAGAAGATACATGAAAATTGTACATGATTATACCACATGCCATTTTGATTTTTAAAAGCTCTGCTTAGCTCCAATTTACAGGACTTTAACTTTTGAGATACAAATCTTGGATGCTACAGGCTGAGAGCAGGAGCAAAGTGTCTGTGACAACAGGAAATTGGAGAGGCGGGACATGTCCAGATAATCCCCAGGTAGGCAAAGGCAAGGTTTGGGGTCTTTGCACCTGCAGTCAGGTTAAAAACACGTGCATGCAGATCTATTGTTTTCACAACTTCTCCAAGAACTTCACTTAATTCTTGAGACACACAGTTACATGCTTCCTTAAGTATTAATCTGTTATCAACCTGGGACATCAGAACCCACAAGTTTATTTCCAGATCTGTTTGGTCACTCCAAGCATGCATAAATTAATAGCTGGGGAAAACAAGTGATAAGATCTTGTTATTGTTTTAGCACATGTACTTCTGTTATAAGCATGATATTGTGCAATGGACTCACTGCACTTGTTCAGCACCAATATATCAATTGGACCCAAATTAAATATTCAGGTTTACTGGACTAACCAAAACATGCATTCCATACCTTTCTTATCCCTACTTAATGAAGAGTAGAGACTTTTGACCTCGGCTCAAAAGAAAATGTGGGTTTTGGTAATTTCCCCCTGCTCTTTCTTTTGCTGCATTTACTTGAAGTTTCCAGAATGAGGTTTGACTAGAGATTTTGCAAGAACAGGGTCTCCTTCATTAACATGCATATCTGATTTTCTTCTCCATGACTGAGTATTCTGCTGTAGTCTTCATTTGTGAGAAAAAACATTTTTGTGTGTCCATAAGTTTCAGATTCTTAAGTATCTGGCAAACTAAATTCCTCATATAAGAAACAGGCATATTCATAATTAAGAAGAGTCTGAAACAAAAGATTAATTATGTATTGCTAGAAATAATTGTGTTACAACAAAGAGACCAGTTATTGTCATTATGGTAACATCTAATGGACTACAAAGACTGACATTCTTTTGTGTGAATAGAGCAGCAGAAAAATCCATGCTTCACTCCCCAAGCTCCTCTATGATCCACTTAGAGATACTAAGTCAGAAAAAGACTATCACAAAATCAGGAGTCTACTTCCAAAAATACCTCATTAGGAGCAGAATAAAGAAATAGAAGGGAAGAGAGGGATGGAATATATAGGCAAAAAACCACACAAAAGAGCAGACAGAAGTTCAAAGAAATTCATATCTGAGGACACACAAGAAACCTGGTCAGAGTAAGAAGCAGTTACAAAATTTTTTCCTAAGGAAAAATACGAGATGACCACATGGACAATATAGCAGAAGTAATATTTGCAGATATGCTAGCTAGGCTGAGAATTGCAAGGAGGCTAGTTCAACTTGCATCAAGAGAATAAAAGCATTTTTATCTCCAGTGTAAGGAAGCACTGGACTACTTGCATGGTCATTTTTCATCTATTTTTACCTGTCTCCCGAGTGGTAGCTAATGGTTGCTGCCAGATGCAGAGTGGGGGATTAGACACATCAATATTCTGCTGGGTTACGGTAACTCCTACGCTAGCAGGAGATACACATGTACAGAAGAAAATGTCTTAAGAGCATTGTGTATATATGACATGAAGATACTTAAATATCTTACATGTCCACTGCTTTGTGAAAAACAAAAGGGCTATTTCCCTGTTCAATGCACAACACGGAAGAAGCACAGAGAAATATTATTTTCTGTCACTAGCTCAACACACTTCATGTTCATGACCTCAGTGTGAGTGAATGTAATCACCTCAAGCCAAAACACATGCATTCCTCTGCACAGAGCTTGAGCTCAAAGCTCACTCAAAGCTTGAGCTAGATAACTTTCTCCCTGTCCAACAGCCAAAAGAGATACTACTAACATAGAAGTCAAAAAAATTCCTCTCTCCTTCAAAGGCATTCCCAAGGTCCCCCTTTGCATTTAAAGGCCTATTCCTGGTTGTGACAGTAAAAACATCACCTTTTGTTAGGTTGGCTACACTGGCAGATCAGCATCACCTGCCCAACCTTTTTTTCTTTTTTCCCCCCCCTCTCTAAATTTCAATCAAATTTTCACTCAAGCAAAAACTCCTTCCCTGCACATAACCTTTTGGGACAAGACTGACCATTTACCTGTCTGTTCATCTGCAGCATTACACAAGCAAAATTTAAGCTTCACGTTCAGTAACTCTCAGGCAAACAAGAGCTACATGGGACATTTCCTTAAAGGATGGAATCCCCCAAATGCCAGTGCTGAGAAGAAATCAAGTCTATGAAGTGTCAGTAGCATCAGTAAAAGGGGGGGGGAGGGAATCACTGAGTGAAGTAGTAGCACTCCTGGCCTTTTCACACGCTGCACTAGACAGCATCCATTGAGTGCATTACTTGTCTGATGCCATTTTTGGCTGCTAGAGGACTCTGGAAAGCCTTGAATACTCAACTACAAGAGACCCAATCACTGATCATCCCTTAAGCTACAAAGAAATCAGACTGTACAATGTGTGCTGAAGTTCCCCCAAAGGTCATTTAAGAGAAGAACAAAATCAGAGCAGAGCACTTGCAACATTTCCTGCAGAATAATTCAGTTTCCCAAGGTTTCTTTGGTCCTTTCCAATGGTTTCTGCTATATACTGCAGCCAAAAATGATGGACCAGGGAAAGAAATAACTGCCATGCAGCACATAAACACACATTTCAAGCAAGCAGCCACCTTTTAACCTCTTTATTCTCTTGAATATTTGTACTTATGGAATAAGCACACGGGGAAGGATGCTTAATTTCTGTTTCTGTGACAAAATTCCTCCTAATGTCCTAAACAGAAAAAGACCAAGGCATATTGAAAGAACACTTCAAAATACATCACTTCATAGTAAATGGTTGGCAGCAATTGGAGGAAATCACTATAGAAGCCCTGCTGATAGAGACCCTTCAGCTAAAGGATTGAGACCCCCCCCCCCCGATGAAGAAAACACTGCTGGCCACACACAGTGCCAGACAGCAACACATACACAGACCACGCACAAGCAAAATCTCAACAGCAAGAGGTGAGGTCTGAGCACATCCCAGTGATGATGTTAGATCCACACAGACCACTCGCATCATATATATCCATCATGATGATATATTCATGAGCTGCCACTCTAGTTTACCATAACACGCAGCCTTATGGCAGGGAAGTAGAAAGCATGGTCCTTGAGGCTAATATGGAACTTTCACTACACCATCCCAAATGTGAAAGAGACATGCTGTGCATGACTAGTTTGTTATAATCTGTGCAGTCAAGCCTCTATTACATGGATGAAATCTATAGGAAATGGGTAAGTGTCAAATGCTAGAAGTAACAAAAGTAGGGCAGGTTTTAAACTACACAGGATTCATGCATCATTCTTTGATGGAGGGAAGTCTAAGTTGCCTATACTTTTTGTGTTTTGTACTAAAGTTACCAAAAGCAAATAAATCCTTGCTTTTATCCAAAAGCAAATAAATGATCCCCTGATCAAAGCAAATAAACAAAATCCCTCACACTACTTTTTCTCCATGAGAGCAGCTGTTGAAATGCTTTAAGCTCATTCCCAAATAAGACGAATACATTTCCTCAGCTTCTTTATTCAGTGCCTCAGCATTAAGTACTTCAAGCTCCACATTTGCACAGCTTACCATCATTTGTGCAGAACCTGAACAAAGCACAAAACAGTATCTACACACCGCTAATTGTGCGGGCACAGGGGAAATATTGTTTACTCCAACAGGAGAGAGGCATCCCCAGGGCTGCTAAAACAATTTACTGTTTAGTTGTGAAGTATATGCCTGAGAAATACAAGAGGAAACAGGCATTCAGTATCAAAGCAGTGTGCATTTGTCCCCTCATAAACTCATAACTTAACATTTTCAAATTAAAATCATGTCTGCTAAGTCCCCTCAAATAAGAAATGCTCAAAACTGGGGAGAAGGTCAGCTTAATTCTTAACCTTTGCAATGCTCTGGCTTCACCATTTTTATTTAATGAGGAGCTCTAGACTGAACATTAAAATCAATATGCTTAGAGAGCAACAACAGTAATTAGACTCCTTCAGTTTAAAGAGGGCAACAGACAGCTATTACAAGCCAGCCTGGTGCCTCTGCAAAACAAGGATGAAGGCTATTAGGAGCTGTAGAAAACAAACACCTCACATCTGTTTGTTATCTGCATTAAAGCTGCAGGTACTTGCCATATCTTACATTAATCAGTCCTTAATATTACTGAATAGTGAACTACTGAAAGATTTGACTGGGAAAATAGAAAACCTAGTTCAGATATCTGCAGTAGACCAACTTCCTTCAGTACAGACATGGCTTGGCTGATGCTCCCAGTAGGGATACTTAACTAGAACAGCAGAGACCCTGGTCTGTTCTTGCACTGACCCATCAGTTTAGTGAAAGTACGATGTTGGGTCTGGCCCCAATAGCCTGAGTGCCTTGGGGCTGGTGAGCCAATGCAGAATACTGGAAGCAGCACCAAGCAGCATCACATGGCTTCAGCCAAGCTCCACAATCTGCTTGAGTGCCACCTACACTAAACCAGGTGGTGACAGGTTTTTCCACAAGCTATGTGGGTACCTGCATCATGTTTGCACTGCAAATCTGCACAGCTAGAAAGCCTGAACTGATTTGCTGACAGTTTGCCCAAAATCCAAAGCCTGTTAAGTCTCCCTACTGTGCAAGGCATTAACCACTCGCAGAGCTGAGCTGCCAAACACTGGGCAGCCTTACCTGCTACATCCTGTACTTAATAAAGAAAAAAAAAAAAAAATCAAAGGACTCCTGTAGCAAAGATGCTGACCCTCAGAAACATTTACTCAAGTAGTCTTCTCCACAGCAATCCTCTGTGCAAACTTCTGGGAATTCTTCATTAAAGCTGTGCTTCCCCATTACACACTGGTAAACATCAGTTAAAGATATTCAATAAATATAAGCTGTGGCAAAAGCTTTCCTGCTACACAAGATTACACTGAGTTGTGTGACTTCATGTTTTCATCTTGCAAATACAGAAGAGACTGTTTTCCCCAAAACACACTGTACATAGCTCTTCAAGGAGCAGCTCACAATGCCCTAGAACAGAGATCTCCAAGGCCAGATTCCCATCTCTGCTAGTTCCTACTCCAGCAGCAGTGCCTTGGCTGAACAAAGAGGCTTCCGCTTGTCTGCTGCACACAGCCACTTCTGTCAGAGGTTGGAGAGCTGAACAAAACAGCTCCAGTCAGGCTGGATCAGCAGCTGCAGCACAGCTTGAACACTTACTGCAGCCAAAATGAGGGGATGACAAGGGAAAAGGACAGTCATATTGCCCTCAACTCAGATCCAGGAAAACTGATTTGGAGGCAATAAAGCAATTCAGGATGATGGGGAAGAATGTTTAATACTTCACTTACTCTACCTGTCACACTCACTGCATCCAGAGATTATACTGCCCCAACATACCCTTCTTCCCTCCCCAAAAAACAAGAGAAACTCTTCCCTATCACCTCAATGCCATAGGAGTGGGGCACATGGCAAAAAGATGGTAGCCGCAACCTAGTCTCTCCAACTGCTTAAACCTTTCCTTACTAAACAGAGCAGGAACAGCTTTACTACCTCAATTGGATCACGCAGAAGGGACAGAAACACCAACAGAAAAAGGTAACAGGGCTGCATCTCACTAGGGTGGATGTGGCAGCACTGAACAGGGTAAGAGCACCTGTCTTACTCCAGCATACACAGGGGGGATTGTCCCCAAGAAATAAATTGAAGTCTTCCTTAACTTTCATTGACAAAACAAACTACTTTCATAGAGGTCACTGTTTCTGTCAGTAGTTATATTTAGAAGTCCAAGCAAATCATTGACCTAAGTATATAATGAAATTACTATTTTAGATCTACAACAACGTTCTGGTGACAGAATGCTCAGGAACTATTTTTTTCATATAAACTTTCTAAATTTTAAAAAAAAGTTAGAACTAAAAAAGTTACTTTCCTCCATTTTCTTTCTATAACAGACTAGGAAACGTTGTGATAGCAGAGTAGTTAAGATTGCCTAAAAATACAGAGAGAGGACTGTAAGCAATATTGCAAGCATGATTCAATAAGAGTAACATTAATGTGATATAAGATTACACATCATAGAAAACCTCACAGTAAGCTACCCAATAACTGTGACACAGATACTTCAGGTAACTGAGGACAAAAGTACTTGTTCATTTGTGGGAAAACTTTCAGTTTAGATCCTGCTAAAGATGCACTCTGCTTAAACACGTGGAATAACTGAATTATAGCCTTCCTAAAAGGAGATGCATTTTTCTTTTGATTTTAGGGGGAAAAGGCTAAGCATCACAAAAATTAACCTTATTATTTTCATTATGTCTACTCAGACAAAAGACTCTCATCAAACCTGTACACAGATAAGAGATTTTCAGCAATTGCAAAGATATGTGAAGACACAATTGAGAAACAAAACATACCCATTAAAAAGACTCACACAGAGCCTGAGGAAGCTGCACCCTCGAACAGAGGAAATGATCAGAATATTTACAATTCACTTTGAAAGCTTGTGCATGCTGTTGGGTTTTCTCTCAGTAAATCATGATCTCACGTACTAAGAACAGGAGTGAATGCAGCACCAACTGAAACTGACGCACTTCAGCTTCATAAATTCTTCTTCAAGGGACCTAACCTACAGTCTGGAAACTAATAAAGTCTGTTCAACATAAACAGCACCAATCCTCTATTATTACAGGAGCTTTGCAACATCAAGTGTCTTTAGTATCAAAGGGAATTATTACCTCTCAAACAGAACAAACATTCAAACAATAAAGGCCACAGAAAGATTCACACAAAACAGAAACCAAGAATTTCTAATATCCAAAACTAAACAGGCACTATGATTTCTTCCCCTTCAATCAGTTCACATTTGTCTTTTTTATGATGACTTTAGCTTGAAGATAAGAAAGAAAAATGGAGCTACTAAACTCCGCAGGTGCTTTATATCCAATTCTAGTAAAAAAACAAATCAGACCCCAAGCTGAGTTAATTTTTCCAGTATTTTGAATTTTAAGCAGACAGAAGTAACAGGTTTTTTAGGTTTGGTATTTTAAGGATATGACATGCTGTATTTTCATTACTTTTTTCCAAATGAATACCACAGTAGATGCTTATTTTTATAGACAAGTATGAGACAACTGAGATTCAGACTTGAATAACTGAGCTCAAGAAATGAAGTATATTATGGGTGATGATTAAAGGTTTTTTTGATTGTAGCCCACCCTGCATCTATCAGCTGTGCAATTCCAGAAAGAATTCTCCCTCATCATGGCAGTTTCCATTAGCAAAGGCAAGGACACAGGGGAGAGCTGGGGAGAGAAAGCCATAAACCAGAGCTAAAATCCTATCGTGCTGTGAGACTGAACAGAAACCCAGACTACACAGCACAGCTGTATACTACCCCCACATAACTCACATTTCATATTCCTTTTGGGAAGAATTAAAAAAACCCAAAAAAACCCAGCTCGATGGGCAAGTCAAAATCACGCTGCACAAGGGACCAAACAATTTAACCCTTCCAGTGCCTGCTAGCAGAGAGACACCAGCTGTAACATAGCAACTCTTTCCAAAATAGACATTAAAGGTCAAGCCAGTGTTTTCCACAGAAATATCACTGAGAAGAGTTACATGCACAAACCAGAATTCCTACCTACTGGTGGGATAAAAGCACACAAGGCTGGGACAGGATGTCCACAGGTGAGCCTGTTATGCCACACAGCCAGGCTTCCACCCCACAAGGCACAGCAGGGAGGCCCAGACAGAAACAACAAGCCTGCCCATACAATTTACCACTTTTCAAGATGAATAAGTCAGGAAGGTATGTGCTACCAGCCTTTCTCCAAGTGTCCTTCTTCCCCCTCCTGAGAAGCAGTAAGGAAATGATGCTACTCAAAGCCACTTGCTCACCTTCACAGGCCAAGGTGTAGCAGTATCACAGCCCCAGGAGCACATACGGATGGTGGGCTTTCATATCCACCATCCAGGCGATGTTGCCTCCCCAGAGCACAGCAATACCAGCACAAAATGCAGAAGACACCTCAGTCACAAAGGCAGAAAAGGCTTCTATAGGCTCATCCTGCACTAATTTATAGCCCCTCCTTCATGTAATGAGGATCACCTGGGTGGGGTCCACCCGGAGAAGAGGCACCTGCTCCTAGGCTCCAGAGGGAAAGAACAGTACTTCTACTGTTAGTACTGGGACCACTTTCCAGGAATGACTTTCTGGCAAGAATGGAACAGTTGCTTCCCTTGACCTCTTGTTGTGGGTTGGACACACATCCTCCCCCTGAGAAAGAGCAGAGAGTGTTTATAGTGGAGGAAATGCAGAGAGCCACATAGTCTCACATCCCCACAGGGCTGTCAGTCAGATGTGCACTGGCTGACTGATATTTTGATTCAGATGTTTATTAAATTGTAGTAACTTCTTTACAGTGGGGTTTTTGTTGCTAGCATAAATTATTGTGAGAAAGCAGGTACAATAGAATAAATCCCAGCTAGTAAAATACCCTGATGTTTTAACATATGGATTTCCTGGAGTTTTTTTTATCATCCATTCGCTATCTTTCCATCAAGAGAGTTTGAAAAGCTCTGGAACAAGTATAGTATATTATTTGTTTCAAAATTAATGTTTTTCTTGATTGTAAATGAAATTAAGCCTGCAGTAGAATTTTACCTTTCCCTTATGTTTAATGTTCCCTTATAAATTATGATTTCTGTGTTCTGCATCAAGAACCATTATATGTCTCTAACTTGCTTTTGTATTTTTCAAAAAAATTTCATGCATAATTTGTGAAGTAAGGCATGAAAAGCAAAACCTTGCCAAACTTGGTATATGAGTATTGATCAATAAAAGCTTATTTGTATTAGAAAAGAAAAGCAGTTGTTCTGCAAGAATAGCAGAATTTATTACCGTGAGTTACTTTTAAAGCAGCTTCCAGAAAAGTTTCAAGGCCTCATACACAGGTGGCCAAATGAGCCTGACCACCAGCTGGCCAAAGACTTCAAAAGAGACAAAAATCAGCTCAGGGTTGCAGCTGTTCCATAGCAGTACTCAACCAGAGAACACAGGGCCATGGTGACCGGAGGCAAACTAGAAATCTTGGGTTGTGCAAATGAGGCACAATTCTCCTTGGAAAGAGCAGAATTCTGTAAGAACAGTCATGCTGCTAGATTTCAAAACAATGTTTCCTTGGCCTCATGAGAGCCTTTAAAAAAGACATATGGGGCTCTCAGCTGCTGTTACTCACTAGACCTGCAATTTGCTTTTCAAGCTTTAGCAAATTTGTATAAAACTGAGATAACAGCAGAAAGAAAAAAAGCAAAATGTTCAAGTTTAGCTGCATTGCATAGTCTCTCAAGTCAATTCAACTCTGGAACAGGGTGGTAAAAGTCCCTCACAGCATTTTCATGTATACTCAATAACCAATAAAATAAAATGCAAGAGAGAATTCCCCCCTCATTTCCCAACTTCATTTAATATATCCATACTCATGTTCATTCTCTCAGAGGTCTAGTATTTCCCCACTCTCTAGCTTCATTATATCTACCTGGGTCTTCAAGGTTCAATTAACTCCTACACAGAATTATTGCCTTCAGCTGATTTTCAGAGGCTGAAGTTGGGAATTAACCCTGAATGTTCAGCTGTTCAGCTAATCTGGACCATCCTATGAGTGCCACTGGTGAGGACTTCAGGGCCTTTGTAATGCTGGCAAAAGTCCCGTGCACCTTGTCGCAGGAACTCCATGTTCAATCCACCTTTCTCCACAGGGAATATCCCCTTGGCTTTCTCCAACAGCAGACTGCGTTGATCTCTGGCATACAGCCTTTGACAGGAGTGAACTTCAACTTTCCACCTCTATGGGCTGCACGCATTGAACTGGCATCTGAAAAGACACCACATCAACCTGCTCTCACCCTGGTGCTTCCCAGTTGGCTGCCAGGTGTGGGCTGTCTGACACCTTGTGTAACAAGTGCCCAGGCCATGCAGCCCATTGCTGTGGAAATTTTCAATACAATGCATTGAATCTCTTTCCATCTGTTCAACTAGAAAGCACTTTAAGGTTTTGTCTGGAGGCAATTATCAAGGTCAATGAAGAGGAACTGGATTCTAAATTATTTGCACTGCAGAATGACATCCCCTGTAAGATTAAAAAACAAACAAACCATCAAGCATACAGGAAGACAGAAAAAATAGTATTCACCTATAACAAAATAATTACAAACTAATGAGTATCCAGATTAATTGACATGTACATCTTACTGTATCTACAGAGCTTACCCCCTAGTACTTTTCTACCCCAGACTGTATTCTTTTATATTAAAATGTTTTCTGGGAAGAAAAGGGACAGAAGTGCATTCCTTTTCAGTGCTGAAGATTCACTGCCACGTTTTTGACCTGGAGACACTTTAACCCATACTTCCCACTTCGCACACCACATGTCCTTAACTGTTTTCTGGATGGAGAATCACATCTGTCTTGCTGAAAAAGCTGCCTAGCCTTTCATAAAACATCTAAAATTTCACCAAGATGAAGAGGCAATTCATGACTGTGTGTAGTGTCTCAAAAGTTCAGCAGATGGATAGGAGTCCCAAGACCCAGTCCTGTCAGCAGAGTGCTGATTTCCGCAAAGGGAAACAGCGATACAAACAGTTGATGCAATCCAAACCAGACTTTTCTGCCAGGTGAGGGACTTTCATGAATGGTGAAATGGGAAATGTGAATCCTCTTGGGCACAAAAGGGAACCAAATAAAGGATCCCGGCATTCCAAGTGAGCATTTAACCCCTTACGTAAAACAAAGTCTCACCTCGCAGGGGATTTTTTAATATTTGTGTTGTTTTTTTCACATATTTCCTTATATCCATCTTTCTAAGGGTATTTTTACTTTTTGAAGCCATTGGGATCCTATGCTTTCACTCAGCATTAGCTGGAGTATTTTTCCATCTCTCTGCATCAAAAGTGTTATTCTGTCTCACACATCCTCAGACTTCTCACCAAAGTTGTCACAATTTAAGTATCTGTTTAACTTCCCTAAGTAATCTCACAGAACAGTATCACACAGTAGTAAATTATAGTGAAAGCAGGTTTAGATCCTGTCTTGGCTTTGAAAATGAACTGTAAGTCCAAGTAAGATCATTAGGATCAGAGTATACTGCAATTACAAGGTTGTAAAATGAGATTAACTGCCAGAAGTAAGCAGGAATTTCTGTCAAGTAACGGACTCTTCAATCCACTGTTCAGTGCCATTCAAATGAAACTGCTATGTAAATCATCTTTATCCAGTCCAAAATTGGTATCAATGTACTTAGGGTTGGGACTGGTATTACACATGCTCAACCTTTCCTAGACCTTTCCTATTATCATAAAAATACAACAAGTGAAAATTACGGGATGCTCAAAAGTTTTTGTATTTCATTTGCTTGGCTGAGGATTCTACAAACAGGACTTGAAACCGAGGGTCAGAAGTTTCTTTATCACATGATTTGCATTTTCAGTGTCAGACAGAAATACAGCAAGGAAAATGCATTTTGTTGTAATGACTTGCTTGACTTCAAACAGACCCTAACACACCGCTATCAAAAATATTTTTTTCTATGTAGACAAGTCTATATCTTGCACAGATTTCCTCAAATGCTGCAATATATTAGTATAAATCAGATTTGTTAAAAAAATCTTTTTACACGTTAGAAATTTTCAAAATAGGAGTAGAGACTCATGTATGTGCTGGAGGGACGGTTCTGATGTATGAATCACTACTTCTAGAAATCCATTTAGGTATAGATTCATATTGTCTTAATGATCTTTCTTGAAAAAGAAGCTCTACTAATGCAATGAGAAGCTCATGTTCTACTCTCTTCCTGTTGTTCCTGATATTCTGTGCCTACCATTACAAAAATAGGAAACTTTTGTTCTTGTTGAGATGCTTCAAAGAAGAAGAATTGAACTTTAGCCAAGATAATCATTAGCCCTTGTGGTACCCTCCTGAATATAATGGACCTGAGGAGTCTCCTGTACAACCTGAGCTGGTTTCACGCCTCACCTTTAAGAGTGGAAAAATAGAAGTCAAAGCTTGCTGGCAAACAAGTCCTGTATACAAAGAATCGAAGCTTTGCAGCTGAACAGGACTGGTCAGACAAATAACCTTCAACTATTTCAGTTTTTGTGCACTTATATGAAACCAGATCTGGAATTACACTGACAAAAACTTCATGCTAGCAACCTATATCTGCTACATATACCATTTCTAGCCCATAAAGCTGTAGGAGAAGACAGTTTCACAGGCACCAGAACTACTTTGCAGATGCAATTATAAAATTCCTGGACACATTTTGTTCTGCCTAGTTTAGTTTATTGCGTTGATACACTGAAGAATGAAATCCAGCACTTTTCCTTTTCCAAATAAGAGTACAACCAGTTTTTCAGAAACTGAGTTTGTGTCATTTCCCCAGAGCTCATTTAAAAGTATTCCACTTAATGCTTTTGTTGAGGGTTTTTGCTTGGAATTGTTTTATGACAGTTAGCTATATGTGCATGTCATTTTGTAATGGTGTCCACAACAATTCTGCAATGCTTAGTATTAGGATACATGTTCTTAGGCACCTTGTTCTATACCTATAAAGTAGATACACATGGTGTTGTTAAATATCTCTAATTTATCCTTTGATTTTAATACCATAATGATGGCTGATCTGTGTGGTGTGTAATGTGGAAAAATTATATTTGCTGTAGCTACTTTAATATTGAATTTGCATAATCTCAGCTTTTAAATTGTTCCAAAAAAGTAGTTTTATCTTAGAATTTTGCTGTTTTCCAAACCCCTAAGTTCTACCTCACATTTAAAACCTGTTGTTTTAAATACTTCCTTTTACTGTTTCTACTGGCAATAATTATAAATATATTTCTATTGCTTAAGTATCTGCTGGCTTAAATGTTCTAGAAATAATTATACATTTATCATTTCTACAGGTCACCAATAATACCTTGTACACAACTCTGAATCATCATTCAATTCAGTTAATTGGGGTTTGAGAATTGTTATTTTCTCATGTCAGGATATTCTGACCTGAGTAATTACTGGTACAATTTCCACTGTAATATCACAAACCTCCTTATAAACAATAATACAGTTCCACAATAGCCTGCTGAAAGAAAAAAAAGTATTATCCATGTTGAGTAGTATATGAGACATTATTATTTTCAAACAGTTTCTTAATCACCTGTCTGTTATCACCGGAGAGGCAAAGGCTTACTTCAATAGTTATGATTTCTCAGTATCATTAAAACCAGAAATATGTTTTTTATGACATCCTAAATCATTTGCAAAACATTCTTTCAAGCTTTGCTGCAATTTGCCTTGAGACAACACTGTGACATGGTTGACTAGAAGTTTCCTACATAAAGCAATTTAAACTATTTCTGTGACTGTATTATCTTGCCATATAACATGACCAAGTAGCAAAGTCACATAGCTAAAAACAATCCCAGGCAAACATGTGCCCCAACTTAGATGTATATCTAATTAATAGACCTCTCAGGCAGCACTCTCCAAACAGTTTTAACAAAGACAATTTTCCTCCTTTGTCTCCTGCTCTTCTTGGTTCCAGCCAGAGATATCTGTTCCTGATCAAAAGATACAAATTCCACCACCAGTGGAGTCAATTAACTACCTTAGGTTTGGCCCAGACTATTCACTGCAGTCGTGCCTATTTTACAAAATAAGCAAATAGCTATTCAAAATTTCTGCAGTTCGTTTACTTTTCTCTCCAAATGTAATTGACTGAATAAATCGCTGTGAATCTTCCACCTGTTTTCAAGTCTCTAACACTCAGAGACCTAGAATCAGGAGTAAAGCACCCACTAAGAAGACCAGACCCTCCCAGTCTCAAAGTACTGCCTCATAGTAGCTCTCAAAATGCAGATTTTTTTTAAAAAAACCTCACACCTCTAGCAAAGCTCTAGGGAAAAAGGTCCACATGTGCATCAGGCTTTGCAGACAGAGGCTGCAGGGAGGATCTCAGTCTTTGGGAGAACTTGATAAAAGAGCTTATTTTGCTTGCTAAGTAGGAAAATTTGTGAAGTTTAGGAAAGGGACCAATGTTCTTAGCTGGTGGCACTTCATAGAAAGAAGCCCTTTGGGACAACTGACAGCACAGCTTTCCACCAGCTCCAGTGTACAAGATTTTCAAGGACAGCAATGATTCATCTCCACATGGGTAATGCACGTTGTCTGGGGGAATTGGAAGTCTTATAAGAAGTGTTTCAAAATGCATGCTGACTTGCCTTGATGTTATAAATTAACACATTTTGAAAGCAGATACGTGGCACATTATTTTCAGACTCTATTTCTCCTGCAGTCATTTTATTTGTAAAACAGCACCTGTAGGAACAAAACATTGCTATTTATAACTCTGCTCTCTGTCACATAAACAAATCCTCTGCCAAATCCCTTACAATACTGTGCAACAAACCAGAGCAAATAATGCTGCAAATCTAATTTAAGCTAATACAGGCAGCACTAAATGAGGTTCTGCTCATGGCTGATTTTACTTCCCTGTAATCTGCAGCAAGTCACTTGGTCCTT
Organism: Orthonyx spaldingii; assembly: GCA_013397795.1. Lineage (NCBI taxonomy): Eukaryota > Metazoa > Chordata > Aves > Passeriformes > Orthonychidae > Orthonyx > Orthonyx spaldingii. The sequence goes on along the minus strand of VZTJ01005394.1, from coordinate 93,021 downwards.
TGGTTTCTTTCCCTCTTCTGTAAAACCCAGAATAGGAAGACTAACATAAACAAGGCAGAAATTCAGATTAGAAGTACAAGCAGTCTCAGAATTTCAGAACTGAATTTTCTGAAATGCTAATGTTTTGATCCAGCTACAACGGAATAAAGCACAGATCTGCACTGTGATATTCTTGGAATTGCAAATATCTTGGCTGCATTAGGGATATTTTCTGGTGGTTGCTGAAGTCTAGAAAAGGCTCACTGGGAAATGAAATTCAGACTTGTAGAAAATAGTTGTCTTGGAAAGTTGTTCTCCCAGGACAGAAATGCAGGCAATGACCACTGTGTGAACAACTGAGATTCAGAAATGTTCTGGATGGATTCTGGAACAAATGAGCTGTTTGGCCAACCTGGACACATCCAGTATGTCAGCTGGATTGATAGTCTTCTCTTCTAACCAAATCCCACTTTTCACTTGACAAACTGGAAAAGGTTTCTCAAAAGTAAAATGTTTCCCAAAAAAGTAACAACTAGCAGAATCTGGAATTGCTTATTATTTCATATAAACAACACCAACTGTACAATTTTCTCTATTTTATAAACTACACTGAAATGCTTCTGAGAGTAGGTAACATGGTACCTAGTTCCAGAAAATATATAAAGTCCAGAATAAAATTTGGTAATCAACTGTCTGGTGCAGTCAGGCTGCATCATGGCATGCTCACTATCTCAGAGTCTTTACATCTAATTCTCTGTGTGGAATAAAGAAAATGAAGACAAAGCTTCTTCCTATGGAAACGTAGCTACTTTTCTAAGGCAAAACTACTTCATTAGCATGGTTTTCTCTGCAAACCTTTCTGCTCTGTTACTTGAATGCAAATTCCAGTTGTCTTGTAATGCCAATGTCTTTTAATGAAACTGAACTTTACTGTGACCTTTCAGGAAGTGTTCATGTAAATTATGTCTTCACAAAGAGTGACTGCAAAACACAACCTCTCAGCCTAAACATGAATGATGCCAAATAACCTAGAAGAGAAACATGCTGTTACTGAAAGCAGGCAGATAAAACACAAGCTTTATGGTCAGTCATTCGTAATGATGCAAAGGTTACTGATTAATAGTCTGACTGTGATTTGTTCAGCTGATAATAAAAATTTGTAATAGGACCCCCATGTGATATAGGTGGAGCCAATAGCATTGGGCTGCTGTGTTGTAAAGAAACTGAGGGGTAAAAAAACGTTAAGCAAGTTTCTAAGAAGCCTCAGCCTGGTTTCTTTCTCTAAATCTAGCCATTATGCTACTTAATATTTCATCTGAAATCCTTGGCTAAATGGAAATAATTTTATTCCAATTCCTCTACTACAAAGAACTAGTATTACCCCAATATTGGTAATTGGCTTTTGGCTGCTTTATTACAGCTTAGTCAATCTTGTAAAAAAGATAAATATAGTACAAAGCTTACAAAGATGGGTGGTATTAAAATCATTAAAAATTGCAATCATAAATAATTGAATATCTGTGTTGCGTATTTAGCTAAGTGATCTTTGAATTACTTATGTTACTGAGCTCTAAAGTACTGGAAAATTCCCAACATTTTCTAAGTTAAGCAAACATGATGAACTAAGCATGTAAAATCTCACTATTTCTTTTTCTGTGTTGTTGTCATTGTTTTATTTGCTTATTTGGTTGTTTGGTTTTGTTCTGTCCAGTGTACTGGAAGTCACTGGCTTCTGAATCAGTTCCTATTGCATTATGTAAAGTTTTGTCTCCTTCTAGCCATCACAACTGCAAAAACTTAAAATAAATTGCTAAGAAATTGCCAGTGTGATATATTTGTCATGCTCACTATCTAATTTCACAATGACCTATGATGACATGGTGCAGTCAGATTACCATAAAACATTAGGACTGGAACAAGAGCTCATTAGAAGCTTTTTATAAAGAAGGCAGTACTTTTACAGAATAACAAAGCAGCAGCTTTTTCTTTTAAAATAGCTAATAAAATTTTCTTTTGAGAAACTGTGATAAATATCTGCAATTTAAGTTTGTGTAATTCTCCCTGATTGACTGTAATGAGTCTCAATTTGTCTTGTAAACTGAATACTTAATTGCTGTGTTCAAAATGACATCAGGTTATTACAGTGTTCAGTATGTCTAAACCAAAAAGTTATTAACTGGCTGATTTGCAAGCCTAAAGGGATTTCGGCATCTCTATTAGATAATACATTATTTATAATTTAGGGTTATGGAATTAGCTCTGTCTGGCTCTCTGTGGCTTGTAAAATAAGCTGCCAGTAATTAAAATTTCCACCACTGACCACTAGTGGCTTCCAGCAGAATTCAGCTGGAGAAGGGGAAATGCACAGAATGCTGCTTAGCAAATTTTAAGAGATGGATGAGAAAAAGCATGTGTACTTCTTGTGAGATTTGGGGGAATTTAGGCATGAAAAGCATAAAATCTCGTTTTATGAAACTCTGCTTCACGTGGCACCTCGTTCTGCAAGGTCCTCCCTCTCACCATTTTATTCTGACATTCCCCAGGCACTTGAGTATGTGCTGCTGAGGCTCATCCATCTGGGTAAGGAGGAGGAGTTTCAGCACCCAAAGCACTCCTTCCTCACCAGGTAGGTTATTCCTTCACCTACCAGTTCTTGGGGCAGGTTCCTAAGAGTCCATGTCACTTATCCCAACAGGCCAAAATTCATTGCAAAAGACAACACCCACTGTGTTTAACATACAGCTGAAAGTGCTGAAGCTCCTTGCAGGAGTCAGCAAGTGAAGCAGTGGTCCCAGCCACAGGAGAGGAGGTCCTTTGTACTCTCCCCTTGGCAGGGTCAAACAGGGACAAAGACTTCTTTTTCCCCTCTGAGCATACAAACCACCAGACTGGGGGCTTTTTTTTTTGCACAAGACCTCCTCCAAATCTCTCCTTGTGAAGCTGTGAAGAAAACTGGCTAGACTGCCTGAAGTGGGGAAAAGCCCTGGGTTCTTATCTCTGCTACAAAACCTGCTTCAGCAAATTCTCCAGAGGCCTTTTCTACCAGCAGAAACCTCTTTAGGGTGACTGGAAGAGTGTGACTGTGCCATATGACTAAGAAGTGCTTATTTACACTAATCAGTGCTGTCTGGGCTCCTGCCAAGAATGCCATATCTGGTTTACCTCAAAAGGCTTAGGAAGGGCTGCACCAGAGCAGCAGGACATTCCTTCTTGCCACCCTGGGAAGAAGCTGGATTTAAGACTCCAACTATTATTTATATAGTCCAACTATTGCATGAGGCATCTCTCTGCAGTGCCACTGAGCTCACACCATGCAAGCAAAAGGAGCTCAGCTGCTTAAACCAGGGGTTTGACCACTGTAGGGACCAGATGTTCTATTACCTCCAAAAGCCATGATATTTTTAAGCATTTAGACTTTAATTATTATCCAGGGCTAGGGAGGATGAAATGGTCCTCTGCAGACAGCAAGTGTATGGAAGTCTTATTTAATCTGTGAGACTTAAAACTGTCATCAGATTTCAGGTTGGATTTCACTTGCAGGGGGGTAGTGGTAGAGCTAAGTAAGAAAACATACCCTGATTTTCCTGTTCTCCCATCTGCCCAGACAGAGCAGGCTATCCACACCATTATTTCTGTTTAAGTGATTGTGGAGGCCCCAGACTGTCAACTGATTTAATAAATATCCATTCTCCCCACCTTTTAAAATTCACTTTTTGAGATATTGTTCTCGGTCTGTTATGAGTGTGACAGCAAGTCTGTTAATCAGCCAGACTGGTCAAAAAACAGGTGCCAAACACATAACAAATAAAGTATTAAAAGCTATCAATACACCTACCTTCTTTCAGACCTGCAGGGTTCCTTGCAGTCAGAATCCTTTAAAGTAATAGAGGGGGGAAAACGGGGAGAAAAAAATAGGTATTTATTTTGAGAGTACTTTGTCCATGAAATTTAAAGAGATTTTTCTCTCCTACAATATCTGTGCCTTCAGTTCCTTTGCGAGATCAAAGAGCATGGTCCATTCATCCCTCAAATCACTGAGGATAAAGAAGGGAATCAAAGAGAAAACAACACAAGGCATTGGAAATGAGAGGGTAGTTTGTGTCCCAGAGCTATTACAGTGATTATCCTGCAGTAGGCTTCAGAAATGACAAGCTGCTTACTAAATCTCACAGAAACTGAGACTGAAATCTCTGAAGATATCCAGGGGCTGAAGGATAAAAAATTAGTCAGGGCCAGCTGTTACATATAAAATAACTGCCTCAGTAGGATACGAGTATTCTAAGCCTCAAACATCTGCGAGTCTGGGAGACAACAAAATGGCTCCCACTTCACACATCAGTCAGCCAGCCTCCTGGCTAATAAATCCTTGACAAATGCATCCCTAGACATTTAGCAAATATCTGTGAATTAGGTTTTATGAGGAGGGGCAGTCCCTTCACAATGTTCTTTTGAACACAAGCCCACAACGTCTGGCACTGGGAATTGTTAGCACAAGTCACCTGAATATGTGTAGCCTTCATAACTTAACCCATGTAATCTTCGTAAGGGAGATGGATCTGTGGAAGGCTGATGGGCTAAAATCACAGCAGTCAGGCAACACAGTAGCACTTCCAACCTCTGCCAGAAGTACACACAGCTTTTCCACCCTCAGCTGAGCACTTTGGAAAGAGAGAAGTCCCTCCAAGGCTGACAGCAGCAAGATTTACTCAATACTAAGCAGAAGTAAGTGATGTAATGGCAGGTACCTGCTGTGATGCATCCTCTTGTTTATAGAGATTGTAATTGTTACCAGGTAACTGCTGTGCTTTTAATTCTTGCTAATTTTGTTTTGGCATGTCTCTTCTAATTTGCATGCAGAGCACAGGTCTCTAACACAAACAATTGTGTCAGTTACAGAAAAAAACCAAAGCGAGCAGCCTCTTTTCTGGTAAATGAGGCTGTACTCAGAAAAGTATTTCTTACAAAACAGCACTATGGTATTCTCCAGCTTGCTTAAGAATTTTATAACACCTTAAAATTCTTATCAAATATGGTCATTTTGTTTCTTTTGTTTTATAGAAGATTACTGAGATATCAGTCCTTTAGACTGAGCATTGCAAAAGAATGTCAGCATTGTGATTTTCATCCTGAATGTATTGATGCATTGATTCACACCACCAATCTGTGGGCATGGTTGGGTTTGGCTGCCCCTGAGGCCTATTTAATCCTGCCCCAGTCTGTGATGCTCCAGTGTAATTTGGGGTAAGGTATAATGAAAATTACAGTACAAACACAAAATACTCTTCCTGTCTCCCACATCAGGTCTCACTTGGCCTGTATACTAAACCTCTTACTCTTCAAAGCACAAGAAATTTAAATACTTTCTAAAATTAATTATTTATATGAACTCTGGGTGATCTATGGCAACTTTGTGGAACAGGGAATATTTACAGGAACAGGAAGCATGCAGTGACCCTTGTGAAGGAAGCTGCCGTATCAGCATGACAGTCTGAACTTAAATAAGTACAACATTCCTCATCATTGATTGCTCCATTCCTGGGAAAGTAACTTGCAAAGTCCTGACAATTTCCCTTTGCATCATCAGTACCATCATCAGGCATCAATAACAGTGTTAGCAGCACCATTAACCTTCTGTGGCCTTGGCTTAACCGTGTTCAGTGCCAGATCCAGAGCACAGCTGACTGAAGCACAACCACACCACAACTGAGGTGCTCTAATTCAAGAACCCATTCCGGTCAAAATCCCCCTTCCCAATGTGCTGCTTTGCAGCTGTAGATACCTAGCCTGTCCCCCTTTATGGGACTCGATTTGCAGCGTATTGCCGTGCTGCATGGGCACTGCAGTCCTGCCACCACTCCTCTCCTTCTAGTCATCAGCAGCTGTGCCACCTCCATTCCAGCCTGCAGAGGGAGCTTTGCCTATCCCTTGGGCAACAGCAGCCAGCTGCTGCCCCCACTAAGAACAAGAGTGATGGGGAGAAGTCCCCTCTGCTTCTCCCACCCCCTGTTGTGGCTGGCAGTGGCAGATCAGCTGCCTGCTGCTAGGGAGAGACAGACGTGCCCCTAAGCACAATGTACATGCCCTCATGAAACTGAGCAGAGGCTGCATTTTCCAATCTCCTATTCCACCCCACCATAAACTTGGCTGAAGCTGGTCTCCTGTGCAGCTGAGAAAGGCTCAGTGCAGTCCATGAAGAGGGAGGGAAAACACAAAAAAGAGAAAAGAACCTGCCCATGCCCCAGGAAGAGTGGCTGTCCTTGGAAAAGGGACACACACCCATGCTCCAACCTACATGCCAAGGGATGCTTAAGCATTTTGCATGAGAGAGCACATGAACAAAGGGAATAAACAAGCTAAGTCCCTTTGTGGAGTTGACTAGTGTTTTAAATCACCAAAACTGCACACACAACATTTCTGCTGGAATTTAGTTAATTTATTCAATGATGCAGAAAAGAATACAGGACCCATCATCCCCAGGCTGTGCTGAATTTTCAAGGCTGACAGAATTTATATTGCATAAGGAAGTAAGTGACACTTTTCAGAACTGAATTTTACAGCTCCCAATATACCTTTGTTTACTTCTTATATTTAAATTGCCTTAATCCAACCCTTCAAATTATACACATTCTGATGGAAAGCAACTGACAAGGCTTGCAACTGGCTGTGACCCATTGCTAGAGAGACCTCAAAGGGCTGGACATGATCTTTGGTCTGAAGTAGTGATAGCAGTCATTCATCTGCTCTCCTGGCTGCCCACATACAGACCTTAAAACATCCCTTAAATATATCACTTAAAACTTCATAAAGTCTTGGCACATCTCTATAAAAATCAGTCAGTAGCTTTTAAAAGACATCTGTATCTTCCTAGAAGTTAGGCAGGTGGGTTTGGCAAAAACCCATGCAACAGTAGTCATATACATACTGTTTTGTTGCTACTACTGAAAAGTTCACCATAGAAAATTTAAATATTTAATGTGTAATAAAAAGTTTGTGGGTGTGGCTTTTAAGGCAAACACAGTACTTCAGGTATGTCCCTTTAAATGGGACTTCAGAGTATGTGAGGTTACTTTAGCCAACACAGCGCTTGAGATGTGGCCTCACCAGCACCAAGTACAGGGGGACTGTACTGCTCTGGCCCTGTTGGCCACACTATTCCTTGTACAGGCCAGGATGCCACTGGCCTTTTTGGCCACCTGGGCACACTGCTGACTCATCTACAGCTGCTGTCAATCAGTGCCCTGTGGTCCCTTTCTGCCTGGCCACTGTCCAGCCACTCTGTCCCCAACCTGTAGTGCTGCAGGGGGGTGTTGTGGCCAAAGTGCAGGACCCAGCACTTGGTCTTGTTAAACCTCATACTGCTGGACTTGGCACACTGATCCAGCCTGTCTGTATCCCTCTGCAGAGCCCTCCAACCCTCTAACAGATCAACATCCACCCCCTGCAACTTGGGTGTCATCTGTAAATTTTCTGATGCTGGACTCAATCCCCTCATCCAGATCATCATTAAACAGGACTGGGCCCAACACAGATCCCTGGGGCACACCACTAGTGACTGGAAGCCAACTCGATGCAGCACTATCCAATCCCACTCTCTGGACCTGGCCAACTAGCCAGTTCTTAATCCAGTGAAGAGTGCACCTGTCCAAGCTGTGCGCTGTCAGCTTCTCCAGGGGAATGCTGTGGGAGATGGTGTCAAAGGCTTTGCTGAAGTCCAGGTAGACAACATCCCCATCCTTCCCCACATCCACCAGGTGGGTCACTTGGTCATAAAAGGAGGTCAGGCAGTGAGGCAGGACCTGGCCTTCCTAAATCCATGCTGGCTGGGTCTGATCCCCTGGCCATCCTGTAGGTGCCATCTGACTGCACTCAAGATGACAATGCAGTATGTCTTTGCAAGAACCAGTGATACCACTCATTGCTTCAGAGTTTGAGTTTTGAGTCTAATTGTGAACAGAACTGAGGAAATTAAAACAACTGCAGAAAAACAGGCAAATCCAACAATCACTCGTTTGGCAGACCATAATAAATTCTTAGCCGGTAAAATAAATAAATAGCTCAGTTTCAAGAAAGGCCTAAAACACTGACAGCATTCTGGAATGGAAAGGTAACAGCATTAAATGAAAGGCAGAAAAACACAGACAGTCAAAAATGAGAGGAAATGTCAATGGTTTCTAACCCCCTCAAAATAACAAATTTGTTTCTAATACTGCATTTCATGTTTTCACAGTAATATTATTCTAACAAACAGATGGTTCCTTGAGCCATAACTGTCTTTCTTTGAAACATAATTTGAGACACACAGATCAACACAGCACTGTGGGGAAGATGTCATCAAAATTTGGCTCCCTTTGGAAACATCCAACTTCATGGCATGTTACTAATCATTATGGGCTAGAGATGCACTATTGCCAACATCTGTATGTTTTACTGAAAATCCTGTAGTATTTATTATTTCATCTATACAAGCTGTTTCTTGGAACGAAGTGATTACATGACAATCTCATTTTTCTATAAAAGTGCAAGAACTCATATGTAGTAATGCTGAATGCTCAAATACAACCAAAAATGAGTAACAACATATTTCTAGGGCCTAACATTCTCCTATACTAACATGTAAGCTCCAGCATTGGTTGTTCCTCAAGATTGTATGGAGCTACTGCCACAAAAATAAACACAGAACAGGTAAGGCTACAAATACTACCTCCCTGGGATCTTTCAAGTAGAAAAGCCCAAACCTGGAGTTATTACTTCACTAAGAAGTTATACAAAAGTTGTCTTTGGTGCACTGTGATCCCTGAATGAGGAAACGTTCAACACCTCAGAGGACATGATCACTGTTTTGCACTGCTGGAGAGCAATTATGCAAGGCAATGACTATTACACCTGGGAATGGACCTCCAAACAGGTCTCAGAGTTCTTTTTGTTTACAGCATTTTCTTCTCAAGAAATCATCATCTCATCTCAAGAGAGATGATCATCCAAAGAATTACTTAATTTCCCTAACTCACTGGTAAAAACCAAAAAACAGCTAAAGTGGCAAACTTAGCTGCATGTCAAACTGAGAAGCTACAGTTCTCTTCTGAACATTGATTCAAACCATAAGCAAGCCAAAAAATCCAGACCAAGCTGTAGATCAGATGCAGACCCCATCATGTGGACCACTCTCCTTTAATAGCAAAAGAACTGTTTTCCAATAGAAATCTTCACAGTAGGCCTGTGACATGGACAGGGGCATGTAGTATTACATGGGTTTGGGGTTTGTTGCTGTTTAAAAAGTTTTTCAAACTCTTATGGCTTCATTTGTGATCTTGGACATCTGAAGGATAATAGGTTGGGAGAGTATCATTGCAGACCGACAGCTCCTCAGCTCCAAGCTTCAAGTGAGCCTGCATTGGGTTGGATTCACCCTTCAGCGCCGTGCAGTTTATCAGTTGCAGTTCTTTGGTGAAGCAGAATTCAATCTGGCCAATTGTTTGTGCTTCTTCACCCTAGAAACATGAAGGGCAAGATCAGCCTCATGGGAAGAAGAAAATAAATCAATTCTACAGCTACACTGCCCTAGCTGTAGAATACAGTAGTGGTTATTTGTGTAGTTACCAGATGAAAAATGCAAAGCAAAGTACAAGAGGCATCCATTCTGCACAGCTTCTGGCACATACTGTTACTCAGTACCAATCTGGAGAACTGTCTAATTAGTAAACTTCATTATGAAATGCCATGACACATTATCCTGGCACATCTGCACAGGGCACAGAAGCTGTCTGTCTTAATGATGAGCTCTGGCTGAATTCCGTGAAAATTTAAGGGTGCATGTGACCAGAAAGACACTTTTCACCAACTCTTCATAGCTGGACAGGAATTGAGGCAAAAAATATTCTCCATAAATGAGAACAGAAACTAAATTTTGTAATAGCCTTTACAGAAAAGAATACAGAACCAAGTGTCAAAAGGAGCAGAAATACCACTTCTAGACAACAGGACAGGCTAGGAAGAAAAATACGGCCATGAATAAATCAGGCAGGTATGGAAGCCTTTCACATGGCAAAAAGATTACAGGAAAATCCCCCCAAATGCTCAGGTCTAACCAAATGTGGAAAAAATTGGTTTTGAAAAAATTAAGCAGGACAAAAAGATATGTACAAGGCAAAAGTAACTGTGGTGTTTGTTTGTTTTTTTGTTTCTGTGGAGTTTGTATTGTGGGGGGGTTTGTTTTGGGTTTTTGTTTGTTTTGAGTTTTTTTAAAGAAACTTAAGAAGAAACTTAAGAACAGACTGTGTCTAATACATTTCAAACATCAAAGTACCTCCATCATGCACTTCAGGCATGGACAAGGCTAGAACTCTGAAAAAGGCTGAGATGTACTTTTTCATTTCTATTACCCAATACCTTCAGCCATTAAGTACAGGAGACCCAAGCTGTAAATTACTTTCATATAATTGGAGCACTATTCCAACTGAGCTAAAAGCAATGGCAGAACTACAGCAAACAGAAACTGGGGTTTGTGTTAGCTCTGTATTTCTTTTATGTCAAAAGGTGGGTGAGTGTACAACCCACATTCAACTAATATTCCTTTGTTTCTTAGAGTAATTTACAAACACATTTTAAAAATATTGTGAACTATAGATTTTTTTCATGTTAAAAAACATAATGAGTACAAAAACCTCAGAGCATTACTAAAGCAAATGAGGTGACAACACAGCCCAACAGCAACTGTATCTTAGCAAGTTTTCATAAATCGTTGCTGGTGTATGGGCAATAACTCTGCCAAGTGTTTTGCAGTAAATCACCTTTAACAAGCTGAGATAAGAAGAAACCACTTATAAGAGGGAAAGCTAATCTTGTGGGTTTTGTTTTTTGCTTTATTTTTCTCTAAGAGCAGAGCAACCTAGCTGGAAAACAGGAAAGAAAGAGCTCTACAACCTACACATGTGGTTGTTTAGAACACTAGTTTGTTCCTTCAAAGGCACTTCTGGTTCAGATATGGTGACCTTCTCTACTGCATCATGATGCACAGCACAATGATTGGCAAGGAAAAGTAAAAAGTAATGGAAATTTGAGACACGATTGGCTCAAAAGGAAAGACTACAGTGAACCACAGTGAAGCTGAAAATGCCTTTTTGTGCCTCTAGGTATGGGCTGTCTGGAATAACCTGAGAGACAAACTTCTGAGCTGCATTATTTCAGAAGGATTCTGTTCACTGAGTACCTTCTTTGTGCAGAACACAAGAGCCATGCCCAGTGAAGAGAAGGCTGCTGCTGACACCAGTACCCTCACCAAGGCTGACAGTCACTGGCTCCATTCAGCTCAGTCTTGTTGGCTTAGTAAGTTGTCATGCAGCAATTAAACTTTAGCAGGCACGGTGGGAAGTGCTCAGCTACAGCAATACCTCTGGCATGGTGGTTACAGCACTCATGGAAGAGATGCAGGTTTAAATCTTTTAAGATGAAAAGACATTTAAAACCCAAGTCCAAGAATCAAATAATATCTAATTGCAAACAGCTGTATATACAAGGAACACCTAGACCTAAGTTTCATCATACCAAAGACTTTTCACTTTACTTTTGCTTTATTTTTGATATAAAGTGTTCCTTAAAAAAAAGACTTTTTTTTGTTTGGTTTTATTGGGGTTTTTTTCCCATTTTGGGAAGTTAGGGGAGTTTTTGTTTGTTTGGGGTTTTTACCTCTTCTGGAGGAAGGCACTGGATCTTTGGCATTACACCATAAAATCTTGTAAGAGCTTCCTTTATAGTAGTCATCTGAAAAATTAAAAAGCTTATGGAGATTAATAGGTGACAAGCATGTCTTCCAACTGGTTAAGCTGTCAAAAACTTTTATAAAAAGCACAACCTTAAAAAACTATACAATTCTATAAGATTTGTTCTACAGAAATTAGTTGACTCCTACTGAAAAAAAGTGCAGGCACATGATTTTGTTTTATAAAAGATTGCCTCTTACCTTGTAATATGAACTGCTTGGCTTTATCCCAGCTTTCAAGAGGCAACTGAAACAAAGACAAATATTTTTCCATGTTTCCTGTATGTAAACATACCTTCATAATCATTAGGTAAAACAGATAATCTTAAGAACCTGTCAAGCACTACAGTGATGGGAGCAAGGGCAACTTATCTTCCATTCTTTACCAGCCTAAGAAAGGCCCTTTTCTGAAAGGCTGCTTCCCATCTAACTCAGCAGGGTCGGGAAGAACCTTTTCCCACACCTTAACCTGAGGAGCTGGGATAGTTCAGTCTTCACACACAGCTAGTGGGAGTGTCAGAGTGCTCTGTTCAGTGCCAAGTAGGGCATGTAGTTCAACTGCTTCCTTTCCCCTGCCTTGAGCCATTCCCCCGTGCTCCAGCCACTGCGGAGGGCACAGGGGCAGACTTGTGAGGGTGCTCTAGGCTCCCCTGTATTTAAACACAGGAGGGGCTTCCTGTGGTAAGAGACACAGCACATTGGGAGAGGGATACAGCACCTCAATCTGTATGAATATTACTGTCAGGTCAGAAACTTTTCCTAATAAACATGTTTTTGATGAGGAAAACTTAGTCACATAAGAGAAATGAGCTAATGTTCATGAATCTCTAGCCTGTGTACCCTTTCCTTTAGGTTCAGTCCTGAGAAGAGCCCACATTTCCAAGCTGATAAGACTCGGGACCTAACACCTGATGAATGTGAGTCCGAGCTTCTTCTGTAAGAAATGGTCAGTATCTTGCAGGATTTAATCCATAAATGCTGATAATGCTCAACCCATCCCTTCCAAGGTCAGTTTTGGCACAAGGAAGATTTTACCCAGCTAACTAAAGGACAAGCTGCTTTTCACTGTCATTTTACACTGGATATAAGGAGGCCAATAAAATAGATGATATTCTGTTAATTCTTACAGAAGGTTGCATGATGTCCCCTTTTTCATAATTTGGTTTTTGGAAACAATTTTTTAAATCACTGACATTTCTTCTCATTCAAGTAGGAATTATATTCAATGAGAACGTTTTCAGTCCTTTTTCTCTTCAGTAAAGATAAAATTAATTATATTCATTTTCACAATAGATAGTAAGCTTTAGGCAATTAATTTCACCATGCTTCAGTCTCTGCTGTTGCAGTGTTGCACATGCTGATACAGAGTCACATCATCGGTCACTATGCCATCTGTAAATGTTTTAGTCACACCATCACAGCTACTTAAGCAATTGACTTAGACAATTAATTTTAACATTACATATGACATGCTCAAATGCTGTGTGTAGAAAAATCTGCTACAGTTTTAAAAGACATCTACAAAACTGAGGTGGGAGGGAAGAAAGACTTATTTCCTTTGTGCATATGCAAAATAAATGAGACTTTGTCTAGAAGATTGCTTGGACAGGACACTGGCAGAGCATAAACAGGATGAACTAGTTTGTGGTGTCTTTGGGGTTGTTTTATTGAGTTTTTTTTAAGGTATGTTTCTTGGTACAAAACTATTTCCTCTCTCAGATACTGTCCTCTTATACAGACAGGCAATTTATGGTCAACAAATCCAAGTCAAACATCCTCTCACTCATACCAAGCACTGATTAGGAAAGGACTCTAAACTTCTGGCATTCACCTGCAGCCAGAATGCATGTATACAGCGCTTGGACAAGCCACAACAGTCTCATCAAGATTTTGAATCTGGAATGGCCAGTCCTTTGGAACCATAAGGAGAAATCAGCCCCTAGGACAAAGCAAGAGTGTCACATCGGGGTTGTTAAAAAGGACAGCAGAGGACTGCCTACAGTGACTGAACACCACCCTTCATAACCTCCTCTCTTGCTGCTGCCTCTCAGCCTTTTCACAGGATGTTCTGCATGATTTTGCCTGCAGCTTGTCCTTTCCTCTGAGCACAGCACTGTCTTAGAAACAAGTGTTTGGGGCTCAGTATGACTCTGAAGTTTGGGGGGTTTCGTCACTTGGTTTTGAACTTTACAGGCACCATTGCTTTTGGTATCAAGATACAGTCTGTAAAGCTTCTCAAAAATTTATTGGCTCACATTGTCTAGAATGATGCTGCAAAGGATGCTGCTGGCTTCACCAGACTCTGAAGTGACCAGAGACTGCTTCTGAGGGTAACAACTCTTCATCTGAACTTCAGTACTAAAAATAATTTACACTAATACTCATTTCCATTCTACCATCAGATTTCCAGACTTTCATTTTAGGTTAGATTTGAAACTTTTAGAAACTGTTTGAAATAAAAGGCAGATCATCGAGTTCATTTACATACCCATTGAGATCAACATGCTGGTAGAGTTCTAAGGTTTTACCAAAATATTTTTTCTGAGAATTAAGGACCTCAAGTGTGGCTGCGCAAGTGCCATGTTTGTCCCACTCATGTTTCCTATACGAGAAAAGCAAAATGCAAATTTTAGAACACATTATTTGCAGGTGCTGTACAAGCACTTACATTATACTTACATCAAGTATCCAAAAGGCTACATATGTGGAGTAGGACACTGCACTTGAATGTATTGCAGGTGTAAAAAGTAAACCCAAGCAAGATCACTCCCACCATTTCAATTACAGCAACATCTACACATTCATGAAGTAAATATGTATCATGCTGTTATGATACAAAGATCTCTCAGTGTATTTACACAGAGATGTCTGGAGGTCAGAATGCAAAGAATTTACCTAAAAAACATCTATCGCTAAACTTTTTATAAGTTTAGTGGAACCTTTTGTGTTAAATGCACTTTCAAAGCACTAAATTATTTTCAGAACTCAAAGGACTAAGCCGTATTTTGGGTGAAACAACGAGACTGCAGAAGCTGCTAAGACAAGACTTGAGCATCAACTTTTATGCTGGCCTGTGGCAGAATTTTCACAGCCCTCCTCTCAAGTCTTGCTTCTAATCCACCATCAATTCTCCTAACAGCAAGGAACAGAGAGCAAAAGAAAGAAATTCTTGCAGTGTACAGCAGACAAACTCACACAGGACAAAAATTGGGAAAAAGCCAGAAACGTTTCTATCAATTCTAAAGTCCATTGAAAGACTAAGCAATATAATCTTCAGTGACACTGCCAGTGTATGCCTTTTTTAAAAATAATTTTCAAAATTTCACAAGCCACTTGAACTATGTATGTATCAGTTCAGCAGATGTACACAAAGACTATCTAATCACAAACTCCTGCCATCATCACAGCATCCTGTGACCTTATGATGCCTTAAGTACATAATGAAAAAGCAGAGAAGGACAACTATCATTCACTTTAAAGCCTGACTTGGATTTGTCCATTCATATTAGAAATTTCAGATTTTTCTTAAGGAATGAAAACGCCTTAAAAGAAATTATATTTGGATCTAGAGAAATAGTACACTACTTCTGAACAGAGAATTAATAAAGCAACTGTAGTGTCAGGAGATCTGAGGCAGAGGAGAAGATGCTTTATTGTAGGATTTTCACTGTATCTCCCCAAATTTAGCTTTGTAGAGAGTTCTCATCTTGTCTGCAACATTCAACTCAATGGCATGTAAAATGAGTTGTTCATTGCCTGGAAGAGTCCAGTTTCCATGGGCAGATTTCTCCACAAGGGATTTCAAATTTCTAATGAGAAAAGACACCACAGTTTTCAAGTAAATGGAAGCTCCTTCAGAGGTAAACTTAGCAAGAGGTATAGTTAGCTTGGATCAGAAGCAGACAATAGTCAAATCCAAAGGGCTACTGAAACAGCAGTAGGATGCTTTGCATGTAGGATGACAATTTTAATTCAGAGAATATATGCATGCATGTCTGTAAAACCAATGGTGAAGTACTTATCTTTTGAAGGCTTTCAGTAGTACTTGTATTTAAGTGGCCTGCTCTTTCAAAAAAGAAGACAGAGATAAAGGGCCAAAGATCTGTTGGCATTCAAGAAGCCTATTATTGCTACCATGGAACTGCTGTTGGGGTGGTTTGATGGAGCCTGCACTGACAGTGCCCATGCACCATCATCTGCAGCAAACCAAGAATGCACCGGGCCCGAGCGTTCTAATCAGTCCTGTGAGCTTCCAGAACGGACAGAGACTTTAGTCTCCACGAAACATTTACTGAGACTTTAAGATGATGCTCTTCACAATGTTACTTTATTTTGCGGCACAGCCATGTCAAAGAAAAATAAAAAAGGTACTGAAAACAGCTGCCAGTGGTCGTGAAAGCCTCCATCCTTCTGCACCTCTTGCGCTCATGAGCTTGCTGGTAGCACAGAGCTGCTGTCAGTAACTTCACTAAACAGAGAAGTGGCTACCATGACACAGTGCATTCTACTTATCTACGTCCTCTTCTATGAGGAAGCCCAAAAGGAAAGCTCTCACAAGGCCAGCAAAACAGTGAAACTAGCTAGGGAAAGAGATCTGGAAGCTGCACTTGCAGCTAGCTGTGACATCCCAGGAGTGCTACTGCTATTCTGATTTGATGTGTCAACAGCAGCTGTTTCTCTTCCCTGGGAACAAAGGGCGGAAACATCCTCTCACTAAGTTTCATTTCTCTAAAATTTCTGCCATAGCCCTCTCTTCAACAGCTGTATTTTACAAGAGAACAAATTTATACTGTAAATGAGACTGGCAAGACACATTCTTTCAGTGGCCTCCTGGACACTTCTCATGCACAACATCTCACCTCAAGAACTACTCAGATGGATTTTTTATAAAACTATATCCAAAATGGTTTTTGGGGGGTTTTTTGTACTCACCAGAAGTGCGTGCGATTCAGAGATGAATGAAGCACATCAGGCCAGTAGTGTCTCATGTCTGACAAAATATCCTAAAAGTACCACAATTGATGAATGCACCTACAGCACTGAAAAGCTGTTTCTTGTATAATCTATATATATTGATACATTTTCTACAACTGAAGCCTCATCTTTCAGTGTCCATGACTGAAACATTTTGTTGAAGAAAAATAAAAGGTCTTTTTCCCCCCATACTCTGAAAATGCTGTTGTTGGAGGTAACAGGTACACCTACCTAAACATCTGAACATACTAATACTGACACACTGCCTCAAAGCAAGACTTTCCTTCAACTGTCCCTGCAGCAGTTGTTCAATCGTGCAGCTTTTCACATTTGCTGGCTCAAGTCTCTTATTCCTGATTACAACACGTAAATTAATTTTGCTGAATTAAATATGTTGGGGTTTTTTTAAGTAGAACAGGAACAAAAAAGGACTAACGGTCTAGGAGAATACACACAGGAAACACTACTCTGAACTCTCATTTTCTTTGTTCTGATTTTGTAGTAGAAAATGTGAAGAGAGAACACAGGCTGACTGAATCTTTGTCTTTTCACAGGTACTTTTTGTCTCTGCAGATCCATCACCTATGTGGTGGTGGACCTATAGATTTTTTTAAGGACGATGTAGCTGAATGAACCAAACTGCAAGTTCACAAAATCAAATAGGTACAGCTGCTAATGATCACAAGGACTTCAACTTCAAGTAGTACCAGAAGCACATAAAGAATTTCTGGAGTTCTTAAAAAACCATACCTCTCAGTAAACTTTAAGAGTGATATTATAAACTGCAGGTACTGCATACAGGATGTGCAAAAGTAATTGCACTTAGCTCTGCTTGGTATGTCTGTTTTTGTTTTAAATACCTTGATCTCAGTGACATTGAAATGCCATGTCCTGTTACAGTCTTCAGCTCTGTCAGGCCTAGGGAAGCAAAATAAAACTGAAAAAAATGTCTCCTAACTCACTGCTGGTAAATAACGTTGTATCATTGGCCTGACTTTTAAATATGCAGGATTCTAGCTGGTGATTTTACTTAAAAATGCAAATAAGCCATCAGAATCTACAGTGGTTTAGAATTAAAACCTTCAAGACATTAATTATGGCCAAAAGATTTATCACGAAGATTCAAAAGACGGCCAAAAGATTTTCTCATGATTTCTGTGTTTGGCCCTTTGATTCTATGTAAAAGTCATATGGGTGTGCAATGATTTAGAAGGGTCTTGCACATGATGTCAATAATGGCACTGACCTCCTAAATTGCTGCACCACCTGATGTTTCTGCAAGTATCACCAAGACTCTCACTGGGAATCTATACATAATTGCCATTCACTTTTCCAGAAGGCATAGACTAAACTCCTGTCCTGATTTCAAACTTTGTTAAAATCAGTTGTATTTGTCAGGAAAAATTTTGAATTGCTGCCATTGGCACCAATTCCAGTGCGTTGATTCCTTTGAAGCAAATTAGTTTTTCCTATACTTTTGCAATATTTGTGTGGAGATAAGATACTTAAAGCCACAAGCAGTCATGAGATACTAACAAATTCATTTTACTCAGAGAGACAAAAAAACGGAAGGGAAACTATAGTTCCCTTTCTGCTTGAGACTATTACTGGTCTTATGAGGAGATGCATAAATAAAATGCCTATGAGGCCAGAGGATTTCAAGAGTTGCATGAGTCATGAGATACAGAAGTGTATTTCAGTTTTATGTCAAACCACAGGGTTTTAATTTTGTTTCAAGAGACCATAAGGACAGATTAAGATCTCAAAAAAAAACCCACAAAAAACCAACAAACCAAACCAAACAAACACTCCCACAAAAATGAAAAAAAAAAACCCCTCCCAAACCAGCCAACCAAGTCCCCCCCCCACCCAACAAAACCAAATCACTAAACATTCTGGTACACAATTTGACTTTTTCTTTCCATGCTGAAATAAAAACACTCTTATGATCATACCACAATCCATGGATTGTCCAGTACTTTGGAGGGTCATGACAATCGTTAGCATTCATCTGTAGGAAACATAAACCACAGAATATTTGTTGCATGTATCCAGGAGTAAAGGTTTAAAGGGAAAAGTAAAACCTCATTCATTGATGTCCCAAAGTTCTACTACGACATGCTAACTTTTATGTGCCAAATCAGGAACTGGTGAACTCCAGTTACTTGAAGCCATCACAGATTATGCCACTTAGGGACTCACTTGCATTAAAATTTTCAAGCAGATCAAGTAAATACCGGGACACTCTGAACAGACAGTGTAAAGAGAAGACAAAAGGAGTTCCTGAGGTAACAGGAAGTAGCCTGATCCATGCTAAATGAACAGAGCTTTATCTGCATTTATAATATTCCAGGTGGCAGCTCTCTGTATTTTTCTCATCACCACAACTTCTCAAGGAGTGCAGAGCCATTAAAATAAAAACATGCAAAATAAACTACAAGATTAGACAAGCACACAACCCTCTTAAAGCATTCAGGAGGAGTTTTATCATTGTATTAAAAGCAAAAAATACAAAAAAAGACATGAAAGATATTGTTTATTTCAAGTAAAACAGACTTATGTTTTAAGGATTTTGACTTGAGGGACAAGGGAATGGAGAGAAAAAGAAAGACTAAGTACTTTCCTACAAAACCAAAAAAATAGAGCCTCCAATAAAAACTATTGAAAATAGAGGAGAAATAGCCTACACATTAATTATTGTTTAGAGCAGAGACGTATCCCTGAAAAGAACCAAAAAAATCCATGTCACATATCACAGAATACCATTACTGTATTTTCCCTGATTATTCTTCTTAGCAATTACAGCTCTTTCAAGTAAACACTTTTTGCCATTAACTAACAACCTCCTCAAACGTTCTTTTCCCATAATAATAGCTTTCCTTTTTGGCTCTGCATTCTGTCTTAATTATGCCACAATGCCTTTTATGTGATGCCAGAACAAGAGCAGAGTGTAGAGAAGAGCAGAGATAGGCCTGTAATCTCACTAATTGCCTTCCACATGCCACAGGCCAGTAGCAGCAAATCTGCAAGTTCTGCAAGACTTTCTTGTTCTGACTCCACTTCCTCTCCTCTCCTGCCACCAACAATACAAGCAATTACACCCAGCAACAGTTTTTTCTCCTGAAAGGAGTATTTTGATCAAACACACACTGCAAATGCCTAAACAATATTGCTCCTGTCATGACACAAGCACTGTGGAGTTGGAGGGGTTTGGCTCTGTAGCCTGAAGTACAGCAAATTAATAGTCAACAGCTTGCTCAACCGAGGTGGCAACAAAAACAGTGCATTTGTGATCTTTATTCAACCTTAACTGCAGTTCTCAGACATGCTAATGGAACACCCAGAGCATTTTCAAATTGAAATCAGTTCACCCCTATCATGGCACTAACCTTCCTAGCAGTTTCTTCTGTATGTTTCATCAGGCTCTTGCTGTTACACTGTGTGCTGGCAGAACTGTGAGGTCAGTGCAACCTACAACACATCAGTTCACACTCTGCATGCTTTGGCCAGCTTCATTCAATCTCCTTTTTAATTCTAGCCTTAGTATCTTTCCAATGTTCATTTTAAAGCAGTATCATAAAAAATGCAAATGCTGGTCTGCAAAGCTGGGTACCCCTGCCTGCTTGTGCAAAAACACTTCGTGTGAGCCTTCCTGTTTATCACAAACTGATTGCTAGAGGATTAATTCAACCTCAGGCAACCACTGAATTGAAACAGAGCTACAAATATTTATTTTCAAGTAGGCAGTGGACCCCAGAAAGCCCTATATACCTAGATTAATTTGAAAAAGAAGCATTGTTTTCTCCTGTTTGAAAGCAATCTGATAATCAAACCAATCCAAATGAACCATACATGACCTATAAAACTGAGCAAAGTGCCACTGAGGCTGTAGAGCACCCACTATGCTGAGCGGGAATGCTACAGCAGAGGGATTAGGCTATTTGTAACAGCAAGACATGGCACAAACAGCATGTGCCAGAAGCATGGAAGCTTTTATCATCTCTGAAATGCCAAAAAGTGAAATACCATTAATCTGTCACAGAAATGCTACCTGTAGAGCTGCCCAAGTTACAAATCCCTTGGTAAAGCAGCTGGTAAATGCAAGAGAGTAGTGCTACTGAATCACATACAGATACACCAAGTTGAAATAAAAAAATCAGCTTCTGGGAAGTGAAACATTTAATCCTGCTCTCCCCTCCAACCACCTTGCTTAAGTAGGCCATCTCTTTAATTAAGATTAATTATAAGTTATTTTTAAATTAAACATGGCAACTGCTAAGAAAAATCCTTGCTTTTCAAACTGTGGAGAGTTCATCTCTTCAACTTCTTCCCCTCAAATAGTGTGCAATTACTCCCCTTCCTCCTTCTCCCCACCCCTTGGGGTAAAACAAATGAATAAATGAACCAAATTTATAAAGTTGCTGAAAAAACTGGGAGGTAAATAAAACAAATTTCCTTCTTATTGAACACCTCTCCAGCAGGAGCTGATAAGCTAAAGCCTTTCACAAGTTTATCCTTACAGAATATAAAGACCCACAAAATCATCTAAACCAGACCTTATTCACAGAAAACTTGTAAAAGTTGTAGACGTGTTATCTTATGAGTTACACAAACATTTGGGAAAACATTTCTTTTGTTCCAGAACAGGCAAGAGCTGAAATTACTTTGACACACTTGGCTTAATGTGCAAAGAAATATATCTAAGGAACTTTTAGATCTAATGCTAAATCACAATAGTGTACTGCCCTCACTTTAATTCTTTCTGTATTATGTGACCACTTCTATTTTTACCAAAAAAAGGAAAAACAGTGTTTCTATTCTTCATTTAAGCCTTTGCTACAACATTATTGGCAAAGCCTGAACTTATGAAATTTTTTTTTCATATTAAAAAAAAAAAAAAAAAAAAATCTGTTGCTTAACATGAGACTCAAACTTGAATTCAGCCTGTTCTGTTCGTTAATCTATTCTGTTGTCATTTTTTTGACTCTTTCCTTTGATCAGCACATATGTGCAGTAAAAGGCAGAAAACAGGAAGTACCATTTCTTTATTGTCCTTCCCATTCCTAACAGAGAAGGAACTGAATAACCTACAAACTTGCACTGGATTTTCCACATTTCACACACACAAACAAAAAACACACAGAAAATTTTATCTTTTTGCAATCTCCAGGGTGCAAAAGCTGAAATAATAGTTTTCTTTTTAAGTTCTTGAATAAAAGATCTTCACAACTCCATAAAAAAGGGAGTAGGAAAGTCTCTCTTCTTGCCCTTGAGTTGCTCTTAAGTCACACTGATTTGTTACTGAAAAATGTGGCATGAATTAGCCACAAGCACATTTTTTTAAGAGAACATGAAATTCATAGTCACTTGGGGTCTGTGAATTTAGCTTAGCTATCTTTGCATAAGACATAGTCACCTTAGGTCAATTATATGGTCCTGGAATTTTATTATGAGGAATCACATTATGAGGAAGAACATCTCTCTTCCTCCTTCCCTCTTTTCACTGTAGTAGCCAGTAACTGTGTCCTGGAGTTATCACTGCTTCCATGATACTACTTCATTTTAATGGGTTAGTTTGGAAGATACGATTATAAATCACTTCCCAATTTAATTGTGCTGCTCACACTCAGCTGAACACTTACTGTTTAAAGCACAGGAAGAGCTGGGAGAGATGCATTCTCAAATTTCTGGCATGCTGATATGTGCCCTCTAAATTTTAAAGTAGGTCTTTCAGGCCTTCAAAAGTCTGCAGAACTTTTCAAGCACAGATATGCAAAACGGGTAGCAATTAAGATGCAGCTCATCCACACACCTCTCAAGAACACGCTATATATGAAAGAGTCTATAATCAGATTCCTTTAAGAGGCATAAACTAAGAAGTACTTTCAGAAAAAAGGTATCTCAAAGCTTTTTTCCATAGATGATATAATGACTTTTATGTTTCTTTCACACAGCTTTTTCCTTTCAACATCATGTCAAGAGTTTTAAACTGAACGTTAAAAATATTTACACCCTGAACAGTTATCATATATAAACAGTTATCATATATAAATAAATAAACAGATATAAAACAGTTATTATATATAAATACACTGAACATGCAGAAGAATGTGCCTACTTAAAAATACTTAAATGAATTCCTGATTTTAGAAACTCCTCTTATGTAAAACAAGAAAGCTGTTACAGGAGTACAGTTTAGATCTTGTTTCTTCATATGACTCAATGATGGGAAACTAGGAAAAAGTCACTGAACATGATTTTAATTTCATTTTTTCTTCACTTCTTTGAATGCTTCTGTCCACCTCTTACTACAGAAGGTCATAAGAAATCAACAAAGTGTAAGAATGCCTACATTTTCTGATGCTCAATACTTTCAACTATTCATTACAACTTTACTAGAAGGTTATGAAAGTTATTTGTCAATTTATCAATTGCACTACCCTGGAATTCAGAGGAGTAACCAGCATAAATACACAGTGGGAAAACTGGTTTGTAGGGGTTTCTTAATTTTTTTAATTTCAGGGTTTTTGTTCCTTTCTCTTTTTTTCCAGTTCTTCTCATCTCATTCATGTAAGCAAGAGTTTGCACTGCCACTGACTCTGAACACTGACTTATGCTAGGCACTGCAAACCCTTCAACACCAACATCTCTGATTCAAGTCATTAACAGTGATGTTTAACCAACAGAAAACAAGACACATATTGCACCAAATCTTTCCTTATTTCCCCGCAAAAACAGGCAAACAAACAAAAAAACAGAACAGTGGTCTTGGTCTTTGGTCTCAATCAGTCACACACATCTGACTTTTGTTATTGATATTGCCCTCCACGTTTAAGTAATGTAATGTACATCTACTTTTCCTCAGCTATTTAGGCAGCACATGACTTTTGTTCCTACTGCTTTTCTATCTATTTCCAGAAACAGGAATGAGAAATTAAAAAGCACCTAAAACACAAAAAAGAAGTTTCTAATACTGTAACAAATAAACCTAAGAAACCTCCCTGGCTGCAGAGGCATTTGGCTGAACCTGAAGCTAATGTATTATCCACCAGGTTCTTCAACCTTGTATTAGTATATCTGATCATATTTTGAACTTAACTGTATGGGAAAAGGCCTTTGAGTGCTTCCAGTATAGGAAAAGTGTTCTACTTGTCACAGGGTAGTAGATACTTCATAGCAGTAGTACACCTCTTAGCTGTGCTTTTGACAGATGTATGTCAAAAAGCTGGGTTCATTTTGGGTTCACACCCCTCAAATACAGCAAAAAATGCAAAAATCCTCAGAGACACCTGCCACACCATCTTTACAGCTCTCTCTCCTGACTGAAACAGTATTTGATGACATCATAGAAATACTGGAGCCAGCATTACAAAACTAAACAACTTATTGTGCAGCAGATAGTTCAGGTACTGATCTGTCATCAGTCAGAGAAGGCAGGCAAGTCTTCCTACAGAGTCTGATGAAAGGCTAGGATTAAGTTTACAAACAACAAGATGTCACTAATTCTGTAACAAGCTCAGTGTGCAGTATGCCCTACACTGACTACTGTATCTGTAACACACCACAATCTTTCCTGTAATGGTTGCTCTGGAGTGCAGGGGAAGTAGCAAAAGTTGCATCAAGATCAGCAAAACCCTTTATAAAGGCATAAACAAGATTAAACACTTAATGGGCTTTATTCAATCTGTTTTCACAGATTTTTGTTTTATTATCCAATGCTACCTTTGTTAAGATAAAAGAGAAACACAAAACTCTCACCTTACATACAGTCACTGGCCAATGATGAGCAAGATACAGCTTTTTCCAGGAATGAGGGTGGTTGTCACTGGAGATAGACAGACAAATTTATTTTTCCTCAAGCATTTTAAAAAGAGAAACACCTTCAGGCACATACTCCAAACACAAACTAACAAGTCACAGAGAAACAACGTATTTGGAAACCTGCTAATATCCCCCATTGTTAAACAAATTTTCCTTCTGGCACCCTATCTCCATATGCTTTCCATTTCTTAAGTATGGAGAGAACACATTGTTCTATTTTATATTTAGGAGAACATTTACTGGCATGCTTTTAAAACAATCTTTTTTTTTTTTTTTTTTAAATAGGTGTCTGTGCGTAAGACGTTATGAATCTTCTAATTCTTCTTGATAGGCATATTATCTGAAAAAAAAATGCATACAACTTTCTTGAAACTGTAACTACTCTTCTGAAAAAGAAACACTACAACCACTCACAAACTATGTAGTTTACACTGCAGGAGATGCAACTGGATCTTATAAGTGTCTCCAAACTTTTCGATTACAAAAAAATTCAGAATAAAAAGTAAAGTACAAACTACAAATTTCAAAAATTCTGACTTTCTCAGTTTATAGACATTTAATTCAAACAGTACATTTTTAAATGCTTACTAAAAATTAAGTAATTTTTAAACATTTAATAAGCGATCAAACTATGACAAAGTCTTAAGGTTACCTACTGAAGAATTTATGGAGTATTCCGTATTTTACAAGAACATGCCTGTTTCAAAGCCTCTAAGAATAAGCTCTGTAACTCACAGACCCATCAGTACTACCTTATTCCTATGCAGAGGGGGAAAAATACCCTCAAAAATTTGTTCAAGAAGTGCTGGAAGCCTCTATCACATCACTTCTATAGAGGCCTTTTCCAACAGTTTGAGTAGACCTATTCTGGTTAAAGAAGAAGTAAATAGAAAATCTGTTGCGTCAGACACTACAGCAGATACATTTAGCTATTAAGCAACCAGACAAAGTAGTTAAGTAGAACAGCAAATGGGAAAAAATAAACAGAATAGTAAACTATTTAAACTGACAGCTTTATGTGCAAAATTGTCAAAATAAATTGTTATTCTCTGGAAGCTAATAGCCACTTGTCAGTCATTAGTTCTTGCTAGAGGATATATTACCAAAAGGAAAAAAAAGGGAAATAAACGACAAAGCTAATTCTTTAGCTAATTCTAATCCCTAGGACAACCTAGGGATGCTTCTGTGTTATATGGTATCTCAGTTTTTTCCTCTAATTTTTCTACTTTGCAATGGTCACATTTTCTCTTAAGCATTCACATGTAGCCGTAGTTTTCTATACAATTTAGAAGAACAGCTCTGGAATTTACCACGCATAGCCACAATGAAAACTATTAACACTTTTATATGGGTCTTTATTGTTACTGTAGAAACCTGAATAGAGGAATTGCCCTATACTGCAGAGCAGTTAATTTCCTTGGTTTTAAAAAGTCCTTGCTTAGAAAAGACCTTTCATTAGATTTTTCATTAGATCTTTCATCTGTATTTGAAATAGCAACTTCTGCAATGTCAGTCATGGCAAAAAAAGTTCTCCTGGAACACACTGCTTGGCTAAGGAGAGGTCAGAAGACTGTACTTATTAAACGCAGCAAGTTAAGCTCAGAACTGTAATGCAAGGAAATCCATTTTCAACATTTATGCTGCTCAGAAACATTTCCCCTTCTTTGGACCTGAGCTATCCTGCGCTCTGTGCAGCTCAGGAATGAGCCTTTAGAGCTGACTCTGCTGCCATGATAGCCAAGCCAGAGCCTACATGCTGGGGACTGAAGAAACATCAGCAGTGTCTAAGTTACCAACCAGCTGCAATGTAGGCACTGAAAGAAGTTCAGCACTGAACTGAGCACCCTTAACCATTCCCTTGCCAAAGCACTGAAAGGAAGTCGAAAAGTTTATTTCTGCACATAATGCAACAGGAATTTCAGCTTTGACCACAGATGGGTGTGATTTGGGGTGTGGTTTCTCCCATGGCCCATTGCTATTGAAACTCAGATTTTGCCAAGGTGCAACAACCACCAAAAGGTTGTACAGCAATCTGATTGAGCCTCAGTCAGGATATCATATGAAAAAGAATTTTATATTGTCAGAACTGAGAAATAGCAAGGAGAAAAAAGGATAAATAAAAAAGTAAACAATGCAACAGTTGGTGCAGTTCATGCTGCAGGGATGACCCCCGATTTTTCACTGTAAGTCTCAAAATAATTTTCAATTTTTATTATTACTACATCACAACTCTAAATGATTTGTCTACAGCAAGATTAGAAAAGTTTTAAGTGCAACAAATGGAATTCAAATTTCCCCTCTTTCTTCATGCTGACACATTAATAAATGTAAAGGTTTTCTCAGGCATGATCCCTGCACCTCCAGTTAATGTAGATGCCTTATTATAAGTCACCTAAGGGCAGAATAACACATTAAAAAAAAGTACATAATAACAAATTTACATTAGAAGTTAAACCATTCAGATCTGCACTTAAGAATGAGTTGTCAGACGTTTCACTTTAAAGCACAACTTACCTTTGAGTAAATGTATCTGAAATACACCAACAACATAGTGCCATGGAAAGCGAACCCAGAGTCCAATAGTGCAGCTTTTCAGGTTTCATTTTGTTATCCAAACAGCTGTAAAAAAGTGTTGAAAGAAGAAATCTGTTACCTATCCAAAACACTTAAATGTTAAAAAGCAGAAAAACACTACTATGTCAGAAATAGCAGGTAATGGTAACTCTAGATTAGATTTACAACCATGGGTAAAACACAGATCTCTTTCAGGGCTGTGCCCGACTCCCCAGCTTGTATGGTAATTTTCATAAATTCTCATCAAGGATGAGATCACCGCTTCCTATTTTTCTTTACTTGCACACGGTCCCAACAGAGCCACCTTCCAATTAAGAGTTACATAAATCTTCTACACAACTATACTTTATGTAATTGGAGACTCTACTAGTGGTCAGCTCAAGAGTCCAAAGTGATTCATTAAAGAAACTTTGAACTCAACATTGAATATTCATGTTGGAATGGCCAAGGTTGATATTAGAAATTCACAGGAAGCAAGTATGATGTCCAAAGATGAAATTCTGTCTAAATGCCAGTTGACTACTAAACCAATATTTTTAAAAAATGCTGCTAAAACCAGATGAGTTTCTATTCTTGTTATAAACCTGAGATAGCCTCTATGAAACCATGCACAATTTGCCTAACACCACATGGCCCTTAGAAGTCAGGGGATAAAAAAATCCAAATTAACTTAACCTTCACAAACAGAAGGACTTTCACTCGGCACAGGTCAAAAAACCCAAATGCCTCCTGTATCCGCCAGACATTCCACAGCATTTCAAATGGTACCTTCTAGAAACAGATGTACATGCACATATTTACATGCAAGTTATTAAAGCCTCACCAAACCTACTTCCCAACTTTTTCAAAATGAGAACCCTACACTACAAGACACTGCGTGTAATCTAGGTGACCCTTCTAAGATCGCTCACTACACAAGTTGTGTCCTTTTCCTCTATGAATGTTTTTTTAAAATTCATCCTTACAACAGTGAAATAAAGCCTGTTTTGACACCAGTAAAGACATGGCTGATTCAGCCATTAAAGCTAACTTAAAAAAACTCAGTGTAATTCTGGTTCACAGCTGATTATAAAGAAGAGCCCATTTTCCCACAGTTATGATGTGGCTCTGGACTCAGCTTGCAGAACCCTGCAGTTCCGCAAATGCCGTGCCAGAGCTGAAGCACAAAGGAGGGAGCCTCCCCATTTGCAAAATGTGTGAGGATTTCTAAACTCATGAGGAACTTGGGCAACAACGGTAACCATTAACCAGCTAAATTTATCACAAGGTCTTGCTAAATTGTGAGGAAGTTAACACCTTCAAGATATTCTTCTATTTCATAAATTAATGCCTCTCTAATTTGTAATGGACACACTATCAAGTTACTTGGCCTAACAGAAGATATAATAAGATAAATATTAGTTGCCAACTGTTAATTTCCTGATCTAGTTTCTTAAAAAATGCCTGAAGGAATTTCACTCACCAGGCAAAATAAGAAAAAAATCCCCCACCAACAAAAACCCAACCAAAAAAAAAAAAAAATTGGACTGTGCTACTTGACTAGAAAAGCAATCAATAACATAGAACTAATCTTTAGTTAGCTAAAGCAAGGCATATATGCTGTACTAAAGAAATGGATATATTCACACAGTGTACAAAAAAGTCGCAAGTAAGTAATTAACTGCTGGATACCCAATTTCATCAGGAGTTCTGCACCTTAAGTGATCTCAAGTCTCATAATTTGAACAACAGGAACTAATGATATAAGATTCTGCCTTACAGACCTGCTTCATGATTTCATCTTCTATATTTTCAACTGAAAACCAACCAAGCAAGACCACTTTTCTGCATGAAAGATGATCTACCCAAAACAAAACATTGAGAGATGTAAGGAGTGTAAGATTCATGTAAAATTCTGCCCTACCTATAAAAAGCATAAAGTACTGGTTAAATTATAGTAATGTCACACAACACCATAAAAACCTGTACTCTACAAAGGTGTGGAAGAAACACCTTAAGGAAGTAGATTATGAAAGAAAAATAATCCAGCAAGCACTATGGTATTTCTTTTGATAAGCTGGTAGGCAGAAAGACACTTTTTTTTTCAGTGACTAAGTTGCAAGAAAAGCATAAAGGCAATTATTTCCCTTTCTCACTGGACTCTTACATTTGATCAAGTAATGATCAGGAACAAAGGGGGCTTCAAAAAAGCAGCAGAGGGTGCTGATTTATTCTACATATTGTTCTGAACCCTAGAACCAGAACACATGGGCAACAAAGACAGTGAGCAGATTTGCAAGCCCCCAAACTGTAATTTTCACCTTTTTCCACTGATACAGAATACATAAACTCTCTGTAAGGTTTTAGCTCAGAGGACAACACTGCAGCTACCACAACAGTATCATCACAAGCTAACTGATTTATTCCAGCTGACCTTTTATTTGTTTGTGACATTGATGTGGAAGGTGAAAAGTGCATCAATCTCATCTTAAGAGCACCTAAATGATGGCCATTTGAGGAAATACACATCCAAATGAAAACTATACTAACAACTAAGATGTATAAAGTGCATCCATTTTTAACAAAAATTGCTTCTGTTTACTAAAAATGACACTGGAGTACTAATTCTACAAATACAAGAAAGAATAGATTTAACAAATCTTATACCAACTCTTCTCTAAGAAGAAACAGGGATTTCACATTATGAAAGTTAGTTATAAAAAAAAAGTCATGATGTTCTAAAAGACTTCATAATGCAGAAAACTTAAAACTTCAAAATGAAACCTGCACACATACATAAAATTATTATTTGAAACTAGGCTGTCAACTAATTTTCATTATAGATAAAATTCCAAAGCGCAAGAACAGCTTCAGGATGACTCTTGGTTTACTGTATCTAGAAAAGGAATGCAAAACACGTCTGTTTCTGTGTGTGTGTGTTTTAGTAACCCAGTCAGGACAAGGTCACTTTCAGTTATGTTAGCATTGTGTTGTGCTGTTTTCAAAACCACCTGCCCAGGCTTATCAAAGACTAGGGAGAACTTGAAATAAACAGTGAGGAAATCTCTAACACATTCACTATATAGTTTCAATTCTAATATACCATCTTGAGGGCACTGCTGATGTAGCACATGCTTCTTTTGGACGCTAGTAATTAGTCATCTCTATTTTACTCCCCTTTTTTTTTTTTTTTTTTTTTGCGCTTTTAACAATTAGCCTGACTAGCAAACCCCTCATTACATAAAAATTCTGCTCTACACTTTAGTTCAGCATGTAGAATCAGAAGAGAAGATGCTGCCGAGCAGCACTTAAGCACTAGCAGAGGACACCTATGGTAATGATATACCACGCAGGCAGCTAAATCCTGGCAACAACTCCAGAGATGAGATTTAGGATGTTAGCCTGGCATCTAAAGCCACAAAAATCAACACCCAAGGTTTTGGTAGCATCCCAAACAAGTCAACATGCAGTGTCCCTACCACAACGAGTTAGACAAACCAAGTCACAACACTGTATATCTGAAGCAATAATTTAATTTATAACAACACTCTTGGCTCTGGCAACTTTTACCCCCACAGTCGACTCCCAGCTACCCATTCATTCCAAGCCCGAGTGACTGCATAAAGCTCTTCGTAGCCCTTCCAGAGGCAATACTCACGACCCCCGCCACAGCACGATTCAGTGCGGTGCAGAACTCGCCGCCAAGGCTGAGCGGTTTCGGGGCGAGCCCGGAGGGAGCAGGTGCTGCGCTCACCCCGCTGGCTGACCGGGGAAGAGCCGAGCACGGTGGCACCTCGCTCTCCTCGCACGCCAACCAACACACGGCTCTGCTCTGAGCACCGATGTAATTCCCTGACAGCAGAAAGCCTTCACTCCAGATAAACAATCATTACAGAGGCGTCTCCACCAACTGTACAGACTGCACATCACCCAAGCACCGGAAGCGGGAGGCCTCCAGGCGACAGGAGGATGCCAAAGCTGATGTCACGTGTAAAAAAAAGAACTATTAACAAGTTTCTCGTCTCTAAGAAATGCTGCCATTTACTTGGCCGACTTTCGATTTGCTACGCATGGAATTTAAGGCATAACAAGTGAAAGCTACCACGATTTGAGCCCGTCCCAGGCCTGCAAGTCCCACCTTCGCACTTCGCCCAACTGAGAATCTCAGTGGCAGAGAAACACTCTCACAGGCAGAAAAACCCACTCAGAACAGCTCGGGCGGGCCGAACCGCAGCTCCCTCCTGCCCGGCTGCCGCCGCGGGAGCGCAGCCCCAGGGCGGGCAGAGGGAGGGAGCAGAGGGAGGCCGGAGCAGGGAGACTCTCAAATCCGACCTCCGCTGCCTCGGGTTCAGACCGCACCGCACCAGTATGCGCGCACCCACCACCCCGCGTTACCTTTCGCCCACTCCTCCAGCACTGCCCGCAGCTGCTACCCCGCCGCCCGCCCCTCTCTCCAAGGCCGCGCACGGCCCCGCCTCAGAGGGCGGGACTGCTTCTCACCAGTGAGGCTTTCCGTGGCCGGCCTAGGCGTTCGGAGCTGCTGGGGACCCACAGACCCGGGGCTCCGAGGGCGGCGGCACCCCGTAGCATCCCCGCTGCTTCCCCGGAGTATCCCCGCGGCCAGCCGGCACCCCGGGTGCGGGCCCTTGTGAGCACGGGCAAGAAAGGAGCGCCGGGTTGCGGAGGACGTAATTTATGTGGATGTTTTTGCTGGTCCTGCTGTTTTGGTTGGTTTTTCTTTAGCATATTCAAGAGTTTAGTTATATTGGTTTCATACGGAGCATTGGCGCGGCACGGAGGTCTTCGAGAGTGCGGTGGGGACTCTAAATAGGAGACTGCTGACTTATGCAAGCCCAGGAGCTGACACAGGCGTCTGTGGCGTGCTTCTCCAAATAGAGAAGTTTGAAATGGTAGCAACTCGTGTTTGAAAGCAGTAGGAAGTTTCTGAGGAAGAAACCCCAAGGGATGAGTCAGGACTTGGTTCAGTATTTTCTCAGCGGTATGTTAAACAATGAAACATATTCTGACCCCTCTTTCTCTGCCGCTGCATAAGTCATAAATACAAGGTGTGATTATTAATTACTATTATATAGTTTTGAAAGATGGGGGTTATGTTACAACCATCCTACATTAATGCACTTAAATACGTGGGCAGATCTGCTTCCACAAGCAAAACAACATTTGTTTTAAACAGATTAATTACAATCTTTGTAATAAGGTCTTTGTTCAAAGTCTCAATTTTATTAACTGGGAAAAAATTTTAATTATGTTTACACATTTACATGGTAAGAAGGAGGATGAGGCAAAACTAACCTCTTTGCCTACCTTTCTGTGGAAACATGAAAATGTGCTGGATGGAATGAGTGATCCATCTGTTGTTGTCTAAGAGGTATCAAAAGTTTCAGAAATTTTCTTGAAGAGTTAAAAATAGGGAAGCTCTCCAGATCCTTGTAAGCAGCGCGGGTGGTCCTCCCGCTCAGGACAGCAGGGCTCCAGCTGGCACTGAAGTCTTTGTCACTGCCCATTAAGTCCGTAGATAGGCACACGGAGTTGTTCTCTCAGACTGATTTTATCTTTGCAGACTAGGGCTGAAAAGAGTGGGCTGTGCTGCACATGCTTTCCAGCCTGCAGGGTCATGTGCTCCAATGCTCATCCTGCTTGAGGTGCAGTAGGAATTTGCTCTCTGAGGCTGCCACATTACTGCTTTGCACTTCGTGAAGGCTAAGCCCAATGACAAGTTTCCCATTACGGTGTTACAAAGATACAATGCTACTCTGAAATTGTGTAGGCCTTTAAAATATTAGAATAAAGAAGTCACATTTTTATGTTACAATATCATAAAATAGTGAATGTTAATGGAGGCTGTTATTACAAAGAATGTTTTCATGAAATACAGGAAGATAAACTGGACAGCTTTGGATAACTATCTCCTTAAGACTTTCTATTTAATATTTATCTGTCTGCTGTGACCTTTTGTTTCTCTATTGACTTTTATCGCCTCATCGATGCCTATTAGCACTCATGATGCTATGAAAAAATGAGGAAATGTCAGCATATTTGAAACATTTCTTTTGAATTTAATGAAAATTACATTCTCCTCAAAAAATTCTGAACAAATGTGGTAGTACCCTAGATTTCTATATGTTTATATGCTGAAATGTGTGGCCTGAAAAAAGTCCAACCTAAAATGAGTAGAAACATTTCAAAAGAATACATTTTTCCAGCTTTCAGCAATTTACATTAAGATTTAAGAATCAAGATAGAGACTTTCAAATTTTGTCTCCCTGACACAATGCGTTGTTTTGCTTTGATTATTCCCATTGCACAAATAGAACAAACAAGTCCAGCTAGACTTTATTCCTAGAAGTGTGGTAAGGAAACATTAACAATACTCTGAGCAGATGTACACATTTTGGAATATATTTTCATGGCCTAATTTTAAGTCAACAGACTTGGTCCATGGATGATTTTGAAAGCTTAAATTTGATTTAAATTGTGTTAAGAGCCTGTGGCTATGCATTTCTATTATTTCCACAGTGTTAGACTTGGGAATTACATACGTTCAAAATGGCAACGTTTCTTTCAAACGTGAGGCCATTTGAGGAGGTACATTGCAGTAGGACACTGGACTGTGCTTTGCTGCCCTCAAGCTGATGGATGTTTAGCTGTATAATAGTCTGGTATTTTGCAGAGCTCAGAAAGGGTTATCTGTAGAATGGATTCAAAATATTCTACATGTGTGTGAAAGCTGGAAGGCACTGGTAGTGAAATGCTGAAATGAATCTTACAAATTATAAACTATCTTCTAAGTCTACTGATTTTTCTTCCTTTGCTCCATCTTTCCTTTAACTCTATCAATTTTTTGTCGAGGGGGTTTTGTCTTTTCATTAAGTTTGGAGATCTGGTGGAGAAATAAAAATAACTGTAGTACCAGATATTGTGTTTCTCCATTTGCTATTTGTTTCTGACACGGTTTTGAAAAATTAGATGGAATTGTTGTTGTAAGTGCTTAAGTACAGTGTTGTGGGTTTGCTTTAATACAATTTTGTACTGAAGTGAAAGACTGGTAGTGTTTCCAAACTTCAGGACTTCAAAATGCAACACTGTATTCTTTGGGCAGCTGTGGGTATGAGCGTAGGGCTCCAGCAGTACCTCCCATGTGTTCAGCAGAAGTGGGGCGGAGTGATGGACACCTGTCCTCACAGGCTTACCCGAATCTTTACAGCATCCCTGAACAGTCGGTGCCCATGTTTTAACACCAGCCTCCAGCAGCGTCCTGCCTCGCCCGGGAGATATGCGTGCTCCCTTGGAGCATTCCTAACTTACAAAATTTTTTGTCATATATTGGACTTCTCTTCAAGAAAAATTATAAGCAGTTCAGCATGGAAAAAATGCCACATGTAGTGCTGCAGAGTAAGCATTACAATTTACAAAGCTTTATACTTTTTGTTTTAAGCAGCAACAACGAACATGCTTGTTACGAGACAAGGGTTCCAGAAGCACGTTTTCATGCTGTTCAGCACCAGGTGCCTTTGTGAGCAGCAGAGCAGGCGAGTGAGACCTTGCCCAGCGCCCACTGCTGCCCTGGGGTAGCTGCCCGTCTCGGAAGCTGCTAGAGCGCGCTTGGCCCTGGAACGGGGGCTATTCGCCCCTTCAGCCCGAATATAGAGCAGCTGTAGGCGACAGGTGTGGGAGAGGGTGGCTGGAGAGTGCTGTCCAAGCACTTCTCGAACTTTGACAGCTTGATGCTGTGACCACTTCCCTGGGAAGCCCTAGAGCGCCTGATTCAGTGCCCAACCACTCTCTGGATGAAAACATTTTCCTAATATCTAACTTAAGCCGCCCGTGACTCAGCTTCATGCCATTCCTTTGGGTCTTGTCACTGATCACCGCGGAGAAGAGATCGCTCCGTGCCCCTCTGCTTCCCCTCACCAGGAAGCTCTATACTGCAATGAGGTCTCCCCTCAGTCTCCTCCAGGCTGAGCTGACCAAATGACCTCAGCCGCTCCTCGTATCGTGCCTTGGGTTCGAGGAGAAAGGGAGGGACACAGGTTGGATCCGAGGGGCCGCTTGTGGGCTCGGGCGGCCGCGCAGTTCAGCCGTTACCGCCGCCCCCGCTTTGAACTTCCCGCCCGCCGCCCGCGCTGCGGGTTCGCCGCCGCAGTTTCCAGTCTCAGCGGGCGGCAAAAGCGCCGGGCGGCCGCGGCCTCTCTGCGTCCCCTCTCGGGGCGGTGCTGAGGGCGGCCACCGGGCCAGTCTGCCCCGTTCCCTCGGGTCCGCCCTAGGCTGGTGCCTCCGGCGGCGGCGAATCTGCCGGGCCGGTCCCGGCGCTAGCGCGGTTTGGGCGGTTGTCAGGGAGAAGCAAGATGGCGGCCGCGGCGGCGGAGGAGGACACGGAGCTGCGGGACCTGCTGGTGCAGACGCTGGAGAGCAGCGGGGTGCTCAATAAGATTAAGGTGGGCGAAGAAGAGCCTCCCGCAGGCGGGGAGCGTTGGCTGGCGCTGGCGGCGGCTCGCGGCCCTGCGGAGTGTGGGAGGACTGAGGCTTCTCGGGCTTCGTCCCCTCTCACTCCCGCTTCCAGCCGGTGTTCCCGGCTGGGGCGCTCCCTCGGCGGCGCGGCCTGGCGGTGGCGCCTGCTCTCCCCGTGGTGTTCCCCGGCCGCTCGTGGTGGAGCCGATACGAGGGCCCGGGGCCTGACGGTCCCACGGCACTGCCCCGCGGCCGCGGGAATTGAGGATCTCTCGGGCGGGCAGAGGGAGGGGAGCGCGGGGCCGCCGCACGGAGCCCGGCCCCGGCTGTGCGCGCTCGGCCCCGCAGGTACCGTGTGGCCGCAAGAGCTCCCTTGCTGCTGCCAGACTGGCTGGAAGCAGTGGGCAACCGGGTGGTGCGGGAGGGGTGGATAAAGTTAATCCCTGCTTCGATAGGGGCAGCCCTTACTGAAAATTTCCAGCGGGAGTTGTTGTGGGTCGTTATTTAAGCACTTGTTCTTCTTGAGTGTGGGTTGCTTCAGCTGTGCCTTGAAGGCTTGCTAAGTCTGGAAACTCTCTGGGGATGCTGCCTGCTTACAGGGAACAAATAATGCTATGTTAAGAAAATATACGGAAGACAGTGGAATGCACACTACTTCTGAGTCTGTGGTGCAGCCTGAGCCTGTGTCAGAAAGGGTAGGAAAATCGGTTCCATGGATTCTTGTTCAAATTAAAAGCTCCCAGAAATAATTATTGTGTGTAACAGATAACAACACAGGTATGGAAGCCTAAAAATAAATGGGTTTTCTTCAAGGCTAGAGGAGAAATGAAGTGTAGCTTTGGGATCAAGGATGGTGGTGTTTATCCACAGTGCTCTGTTTTAAGTCTCCAGAGGTGGATGGTCATTGCTGATATTTCAAGAACAGTTCAACAACTGAAGTGGTTTATGGAAGTGAGAGCATCTTTATGTGTCTACTTTCAAGTCTACTGCATTTTGAATGAGTCATACAAAATAATATTCAAAACCATATTGTTCATCCCTTTCCAATGGATGATCCTAATTTAAGTTCTGTAAGTGGGTGAAGATTCTAGCTCATGCAACTGAGCTCATGTGTTCTGAGTATGGAGACTTTTTCCTAATAGATATCAGATAGGCTTTTTGGGCCACCTGTTAACCACTCACACACTGTTAAACAATGCAAGTATGGTGATAATAAAATTATAATTAAAAAAAGAATTACAAGGCAATTGGGTCAAGTTGAGCTCATGAACTGTAGTTTCTTAATGCCCATCTTTGTGTAGCATGTAAATTTTCATACTATGGTTGCCAGTTCATTGAGTTTTGTGTAAATATATTTATTGTAGTTCACTATTCTATAATGCTTAAAGTGTATGGTATCCAATATTGTGTAAGGTGCCATTAAGGCAAGTTAACAGAGACTTAGAAAAATACCAACTGCAGCCTCCTTACCAGATTATGTCTCTTTAATACAAGGCGTTACTGTTTAATAACTGGCATGCTTGTGGCTAAGGCTGTTGGTCGGAGGAATTCATGGTGGTTCTTTTCTTAGGTATAAACCTTAATTGACATGTGAGTTTGATGACTGTTGATTGGTAGTGTTAATGACTTACAGATTTTGTTCTACTATTGCCTGACAAAAAGCCCATTACTGGAAGAATTAAGGTTGAACAAGGCTTCTTAAACTGTCATCTTTTAATTGAAATTAGATTATACTATCCATTTTAAAAGTTGCAGTCATCCTTTTATTAAAATAAATTAAACATAATTTTGTTTAATAGTGTTTATCTATTATGTGTCTTTTTTTTTTATGATGTGGTAGAACCAAACATTTACATGTTATCAAAACAGTTACTTATGTTTTAGAATCAGTACTGACCACTTTTCAAGATGGGTGAAGCTAGAAAGCTATAATAATATATTTGTGATTTATTGAAGTAGCTACATTAAGGAGAAAAATGTGGTCAATGTATAGCTGCATTGATCTGAAGCACTATAGATAAAGACAACTCTGGAAGGATTACGGTTCAAGGGGGATTATTTCAGTGGATGGAATGTATCAGAATGTCATACATTTTGTAATATAATGAGAGTAATTTTTAGAAAGAAACTTATTGTCATAATTTAGTTCTCTAATAAAACATGATTTTATAATGGATTGCAGCTAATTAGTTTATTCTTATTTTGAAATTAATTTCTTGGGTGCCTTGGTGTTGACGTAAATTATTTAGCTGAAAAAGTGTTACTTGTATGACATTTTAAAAATTTGTTCATGATTTTTGTAATTATCTTGAAGTTTGAGCACTGGAGTAATTAATAAAGTAATATTGTGAAAACTAGAAGTTGTATAAATGTGTTTGCTGCTTCCAGTTGAGAATTTCCTGTATTCTCTAAGCTGCAATATGTGTCTGTATATATATACACATAAATGTCTATGTGATACAGATGTATACTATATATAGTTTGTTAATCATTGGAATTAGTCTGATGAATCAGACAGCTTTCTAATGAATTCTGTAAACACACAGAATATAATTGCAGATATTTGTACTTCAGTGAAAATTATCACTGTTTCTGTACGATAGTGTACAAATAGGGATATTCTGTCTTGAAGAGAATGTGATCTTTCTCCTAGGGAAGCTGTCGTCGTCTGAGCAAGAGGAGCCATTATGCTTCTTGTGTGTTTCTTTGTTATCTTATTTTGTCTTGGTTTAAGTCTTTTAATCTCTGGTTTTGGAATAATTTACGTTTATATTACCTGAAGTTTGCATCTTCTATAGAACTTGCTGTTGCTACAGTTATGTGAAGGGGGTTAGCGTCACTAATGTCATATGCTTAGTAAAGCTTTTGGCCAGCTGGTACTCATAATTTCTTACAAATTTGCTTCAAAATCTGGACAGCTGAGGTATGGGCAAATGATGTGATGTTAGAGAGGATAAAAGTACTGGTTTTTAATATAAGCTTTTAACTGCATGTGCACAGTTCAGTTCAAATTGTCCTGTTTGCTTTTGCATCTTCGATCCGTGTACTATAATGAACAATGCATTTAAGATGTCTTAAAATTATTAACTATCACGATGAGCGTGCTGTGCTCTACAGTGCAACCTCCTGTTTTCTGCATGTTGTGGTGCGTTGTTTGTTTTAAAGTGGTTCATACCAGAAAATCAACCTATTTCTTGGATTCAAGAAGAATAATATTTTCTTATGTAATATCTATTTCTTTTTAGTTTTACAAGTCAAGTAAAATATAACCATTTTTAATTATTTCAAATAAACTAACTGAAATTCAACATTTAAATGTCAATATGGTCCTCATAATATTCTCAGAGAGAAGTCTAAGTATGACTGGTTCCACTCCTAGTCCCAGACTTTGTTTTTTTACGTCTGAAGGATTATGTGTGCACAATCAATCCTCTATGTCACTTAGCCAAGATTTCAAAGTTTAGCAGGCAATGGGGAAGAGCATAATACCTACCACGTACTCAAGGATGAGAACCTTTACAGATTTACAGAGAACCTCCACCTTTACAGGTGGAGATGACAGGGAGGGTACTACTGAGTAGTGTTGGTAGAGAAATTGCTGATTATGGTTTGGCAGCAGCCTTGGATTTGTGATGCATATAGACTGGTAGGGGTTTTTATCCTGATGCACACAGAGGTTTAGCCTGGGTTGTTCATCAGCAGTTAAACAGCTCCATGTTCTGCCACTTCTCATTCCAGAACAATGCATCTGCTCTGTATCTACCAAGGTGTGTGACAGTTCTGTTGGAGTTAGAAGTGGAGATGCTGAAAATTGTGCAGAAAGGTGCCCATGTGCCACTATATTTGGGCACACATGGGGCTGTTCCACAGCACTGGAGCAGATGGCATTTCTACATTCCTTTGCTTTGCCTGGAAGATCTTTGAGCATTACCCTGTGAAATCTTATGCATTACTTTAATCATTTCACTGCCCTAAACACACATTTAACCATACCACCTACTGAGGCATGCCTTGATGATTTGTGAGTGCAAGCTTGCAGATTTTGCACCTCCAGCTGACCCATTGCAGGTCTGAAGTAAGTGTCTCCCGTATTGACACTTGCTGAACTTGCCTACCCCTTGTTTCTCAGGGAATACACAAAGTTGCCTGTGTGGCTTCAAAAACTGTGTGTTCAGCTGCTGAAGTGGGTTGAGAAGAGCGGTAGCATATGCATTTGGCAGGATGAAATTTATATTATGGTTTCTGCAAATGGGTGTTGGATGAAAAAAGAATCCCAGGACTTCCTCTGCAAAAGCTGCAGAACTCTAAGGGTTTGTAGAAGTGTTGAGAGGTGCATGAAGCAGACAGCAAGGCTCTGTTAACTAGCAGACAATGTCATTGTCAACTGTGCTATAGGTACAAAGGAGTTTATGCCCACTTTTTTACCTAGTATTCCACAGCATTTGGAGATCAGTGTTGGAAAACCATTGCTCATTCATATGAACTATTACCACAGGAATAAAAAGTATGAATAAAGTTTGATAGGAAAAAATTATTTTGATGAGATCTCTTTGAAAGGTGTTGGGATAATCTGTACAAAGGAGACAGAATGCAAGAAACAAGCCATATCCAGAGTCTGTGCTTATTATAAGAAATCATCTTGGTCACTGATGTCCCCACATGCTTTGAGGTATAGAAATGAGTTTAAAGTTCACAAGTGTTTTCCTGTTGGAAAACATTGTCTCAAGTTTTGTCTTAGGAAAGTCAGATCTCTTGTTTAAGTCCTGGACCAATGTATTCCAGAACAATGAAAGACAAATACTACCAAAAAAACCCCTCAGAGATTCCATGGATAGGCTAAATATTATATGTTTTGGAATCTGCAAGTGGGAGGTAGTTACAGGCTACAGGACATCCTTCAGTCTTGAATTATCTCTATCTTATCCTTTCACTTTTCCTCTAGTATCTGCTGTGTAAGATGCTGTGGATGGCTTTACAAGCGTACTACTAAATCAGACCAATAACCTTGTTAATATAGGTGCTTGTTGTCTTCCAATTAAGAGCATATTTCCAAATTAGACCTAAAAAGTGTGTTTGGGGAGCTCTTGAGATAGTAAGAACTGTTATCCCCTTCTCCAGGGAACTGCGGGTTGAGGGAGCTGTTCTCCTGGACCATACTTAGGATGCGTACAAAAGGGTCCCTATTTGGAATAGGGTAAACTTACCCAGGTTCTAAAGAGGGATACTATAGTTCACTGCAGAAAAGATGCTTTTTTCATGGACTGCAATTTCTGATTTATAGGACAACAACAATCAGTAAAAAGCAGTGTTTTCTGATGAGCTGTAAATGCTTGGAAGGAAAAGGGGAAATGTACTTCTGTTTCAAAACACTGATCCATACATTTCTCTAACACAGACAGTATTTGTCACATACAATGTTAGCCTTGCTTGTTTTAGCTAAGTTCAGTGTAACCAAATTGCTGTTTCATTGACATGAGCTCTTGCCTGGTAAAACTACTTAGGGGTAGAAGAGAATGAATATCTTTCACAGTGTAAGAAAGAAGTCCGTAGACTTGATGGATGTAAAAGTGATATACACTTACTCATCGAAATCTGCCTCTGTTGCCATAACTCTGTTTTATTGAAGACTTAGAAAGAATATGGATGGGAAATTCGAATATCAAGCTTTGGTCTCCTTTACTACTAGACAATGAATAAAATTCTTAGCAGTGTATTTGGATTATGTTGAAAACTGCTAGCAGAATGAGGCAGTGTGGAGTAGGGAAATGTGGAAAATGACAATAGCAGATTGTAACAGTGTATGAAACACAGATTGGGCTGGTGCCAAAGGGTACCAGGGCAAAGACAAATGCTAACCATTCATACCCATTAAAAACAAAAGAAGTGTGAGAAGAACACTGTAAATGGATTAATCTGTATAGTTATATAAATCTTCAAATTTGCTGGTAGGAGCAAATTGCTGTGACCATACCTGATGATGGTGGTCTCGATCCCTGGTGTTCAAATTCTCTGTGATTGCTCTCAGGTCCTGAAAAGCCCATATGACATTGTCCATCCTGCTGGTGTAGTATGATTCATCTTGTAGTAAGGTGATTATTCCTTTGGCTTCAGCTTTGCTGTTGTTGCTTTTTACTTTCTTTCTGCATGAAGCTGAGAATTACTGCTTTAACTTCACAAAAATTCTAGTGTATGGTTCTTTGTCTAAATTTATTAAGATGATATTTTGAGAATGTTTTGCTGTGATCTGAGCAGTACGCACCTCAAAGGATGAAGGTCAGTGTGTTGTTGTAGTAGTGTAAACTTTCCTTGTGGGGACAGTACAGGAATGTGTAACTTCAAACATTGCAATGCTTGCAGGATTGGAGGGTTGATTGCGGGGCTGTGTATCTGTGGAAAGGCTTTAGGGTGGTGGTCTAGATGATGCAGGTAAGCTAAAGGGAGATGTAAATACCAGTGGCATTGTCTTCTGGTGATCAGCTCCTGACCCTGAGTTTATTAACTGGGCACTAAAGTAAATAAAGATGAAGCAGCTCTTCACGGGGAATGGCAACATCTGGGAGAAATTGACCATGTGTCATTAAATAAATGAGAAGAGGAAGAAAAGCACCTCTGTTAGTAATTAAAAGCCACTGGGTTTGACCTAGAGGAGTAGAGCAGGCGAACAATCCCAGTTAAGTGGAAAAAAACCCAACAGTTGTGATGTTGTTCCAGAATCTCAAAACAGGTCAGACTCTGGATTAGCTGATGTACTGGCAGCTACTTTCAGACAACTTTTTTCTCCAGTCCCATGATCCAGACCCTTAGCAGGGTTTACCCATACCCACATGCATTGACTGGTGTGTTTTATTTTGAACAATTGTAATAGCCAGTCAGGAATGCTTTGTTATTTTTATTATCCTCTTATGTAAATATATTTGGTTTCTGTGGCCTAAGTGACAAAGAAAGCCTCGCAACCATTCAGGTTTATCTTAGTGACATAAGACTAAATAAACAAGTTATTAACTGTTGGTTGCAAAGTTAAATGAGCACTGATTTTGTAAGAATAATATTTAAGGTATTGGGGTGTGTAAAAGGTCTTACTGATTGACAACTGTACCCCAACATCTGAAAAAAAGGTAAGAATAATAAAAAAATTAATTGCTTATAAGAGGATTTTCTGATTGACCGCTATATCCCAGCAACTGAAAAAATGTGATTGCAGTGTCAGTATGACCCTTGCATATAATGGTTGTAAGCATTTTACTC
Organism: Orthonyx spaldingii; assembly: GCA_013397795.1. Taxonomy (NCBI): domain Eukaryota; kingdom Metazoa; phylum Chordata; class Aves; order Passeriformes; family Orthonychidae; genus Orthonyx; species Orthonyx spaldingii. The sequence continues at coordinate 50,225 of VZTJ01005394.1, read as the reverse complement.
TTCTTTTGGTGAGAAATCTTTTTAGCTTTTTTGCATTTTTTTTTATCCTTCAAAATGGTATCCAAAGAGGGGTTTCCTTAAAAAGGAAGTGTTTGTTTTTCCCATGAAAGGTGTTTGGGTTTGGGGTTTTTTTGGGGTGGGTTTTGTTGTTTGGTTGGTTTGGTTTTGATGTTTGTTTGTTTGGGTTTGGGTTTTTTTGGGTGTACGGTTGCTTTTGGTTTTATTTTTTTGGTGGGAGGGAACAGTTATTTCATGTTTAGTTACCTCTTGTAATATATAATATAGAAAATCCAGATGTTGTTCATATTGGTCTTATTCTCACTTATGGAGATAAATCTTTCTTTTAAATTCTGATTTCTTTTTTCTGTTGAGAAAACTTTAATATACTGTCTTCTATAGTCTATTACTGCAATCTACTGACTGACTTCAAAATATCAGATTAAGAGTTGATTAAAGTGGCAAACTACTTCATCAAATGTGTGTTATCCATTTGATGCATTCAATGAAAAAGGTAGAAAAACTGTAGTGCTTACAAAAATTGTTAAAAAGTAGGCAAGGCTTAAGCTTTAATGTTCAAAGTCCTTAGAAGTCCTTAGAAGAATTCTGATTCTTTATGATAATATATTTAGTCAGGTAGGTAAAACGTTACTACTAGGCGTATTTGAATGACTGTGATAATGTTCTTTTCCTTGAGAAATTCTGGGGTTTTTAGGGTAATCTGACAAGAAATCATAGGAATTTGTGTATTTTAATGTTTAGTTTTTAAAGGGTTATTATGACCTATTTGTTCATGTTTCCTGAATGAATTGTAAATGAAGGGTAGGTGTTTCAAAGCTGCCTCAAAGAGATGGATGTTTAACTCTCGTAAGAAACTAATAGGCGATAATGTGGGTACTTTGGAATCTTTTTATGTACAAAGAAATAACTTAGAAAGTCTTGAATCAAATTTTGCTGTCCCCTGCCTTGTTCTCAGACTGGAAACTATTATTTCTCTTCCTCAAGTCACATTGCCTGTAATCTTAAGTGTTTTAATTACACTGATATAGATTACAGTCCATGCCAAGTTGCTTGAGGAGAAGCAAATAGCTGTTAGGCTACTTGCTAGCTCTTTGCATGCTATTTGCTTAGGAAAAACAGTGCTTGTAGAAATGCTGTTTGTTTTGTTTTTTATTTGGCAGGCAGAGTTACGAGCAGCCGTGTTTTTGGCATTAGAAGAACAGGAGAAGGTAGAGGTAAGAGAACCTTAAAAAATAAATCAGAAAGAAAAAACATCCTTCATATGGAATTAAATATAATAGCTTTAATACTTTCTATTTGTGAAATGTAACAATTATAAGAACATGATGCATAGAGAACACAAAAGAGAACACAAAACATGAGTATCAGGGTGTTTCCTGATGTTTAAAAATAGGAATTGTTAAATAGCCTTTTCAAATTATAATTTTAAGTATCTGTCTCTGCTGAGTTTATTGCGCTTCTGTCCAATTGACCAGAATAACTAAATATTTTCCCCATTGAATATATCTTTTAAAAAAGATATCTACTTGGCTGATTGAGATTTTGTCAAATCAGAATAATGTCTTTTCAAATTGAAAATATTATACTGGATTTTTTTGACAAGTGTATTGTGAAAGCAGTTTGCAGTAAAATGCCAAGTATTCTAATGCTTATGGTATTTCCCATAAGGATGTTGTAGACTTGCTTCAGGATAATTTGCTTTAACACTTAAGGATGAATTCTTAATTAAGAGATTAAGATACTTTGTACTGATACTTTGGCAGTATAATAATATTAAGGGAATGAGATACTATCATGATTGCATAACAGCACTGCTGTGGTATACAGATACCAGTTTTGTGACCTCTTCTATTGCCAATTTTGCTTCATTTCCTCTGCCTTTCCATTTTCTAGAATTGGGGAGTAGAGAGTTGGTGTATGTCTAGCATCTCTGCATCAAAAGGAGAGGAATGGAAAACTGTTCTAGTCCTCTACTGAATAGATGGTTGTGCTCTTTCTGGAAAAATGCTTAACTGAAACAGACAATATTGGAATGTTAGTAAGGAGCGGAAGTAGTTATTCCATGATATGAGATTCTATATTCCAGGAATTTAACATAAGATAGCTGAAGATGTGATGGGAGAGTGATGTAGAAGAACGGTGCCATCTCTTTACGGGAAGCTTCAGCACATTATAGAGCACCCAGAAAACAACCTCCAAACTACCTGGAAAGTAATAGCAATGGTTCAAGTAACCTGAAGAGAGATTTACTACAGTATATTTCAGCTCATCATTTCTTAAAAAGCTTACATGTATAATGAGATTTTAAAATTACACTGGAGACACTGGTCATATGTTAATACTTACTACTACTCTGAATTCTGAAATATTAAGCAAGATTTCCTTTTTTCAGATAGCACTTTCTTGTGTGTTAGCATTTGCAGCTGTAGTGATAAATGCCTGTAAGTGATCCTTTTCTTACCCAGGATATCCATTCCGTCTCTGAATGGGCTTTAGAATTTGTGTTGAAAAATTCCAAAATTATTTTGACAAATCAGACATAGCATGTTGATTTATTTCTCTTTAAAAATTGAAGAGGGCAAATCTGGCAAGGGAGAAAAAACCATTTTCATAATATCTTTGAAGGTCTTTTAATTAATAGAAGATTAGTATTGATTTTTGTGCGAGTAATTAGCATGGTCCACACTTCATCTGGAAGATTTGTATATTTCCATTTTTTAAAAGGTTGGACTGAATAGCCTTAAACTTCATACTATATTAGAGGAGCAATTTGGGAAGTTAACTGCTTAGCTTACCCCTTCAGTCATTAGATAAATACAAATCAGTATGCTATTAAGAATTTTTGTGAAATTACTTTAACTCTGAGGCATATTTAATTTGCCTAAATAAATTTATTACTACATAGCTTTTACATGTATTTGTAGAAGTAATACAAAGGTAGATTTTTAGGAAGTGAATTACATGGGCAGGGCATCATTGTGGAGTAGAGTACACCTAAACACCGGCTTACTGTGGTTTTCAGTTTCTTGCTAGCATGTAGATGACATTAATTACTGTTTGGTTTTTGCTTTTTGACAGAACAAAGCACCTCTGGTAAATGAAAGCTTGAAAAGTTTTTTAGGTACAAAGGATGGTAAGTTCTTTGTTTAATATATATTCTCAAGATAATAAAAATAGGAGACAAAGAAATAAATCTTTGAGTCTCATTAACAGTGCAGTCTCCAGGACATTAAGTATGCTTTAGTTCCTTTCAGATGTCCTAATTACTACTCATTCAGAATAGAATTAAATCTATAATTTTTTAAGTTAATATTGCTGAAGTTGTATTTTTCGCTAAGGTGCATTTAAATTAATATTTCGTGATGACTTTTGGTTGTACTAATTCAGGGACATTCTAGACCAATAGGAACAGTAACCAGTGAAAACTAAGAGTAGAGGTACAGGAGTGAATGCACATATATGAAAAATGTCAAAATGATGTTTTTAAAACAGCTGAATAGTTTAAAAAGTACTGCACATGAATTTTGTAAGCAGTCTGTGTGCTCTTGCAGTGTTACTGGCTTAAATGATTTTGGTATGATAGCCAAATTCGAAATTAGGGAGTTGGTATGCAAACTTGCTATGAGGTGGTAGTTTGCTGAATGTCTAAACCATATGTTTAGCTGTGTGTGCTGGTGTTAATGTTAAATCCTTGAAGTAAGATTTGTTTGTCTGTTGTATTTTTACTCTTCTCATTTTCTTTTTAGGTCGGTTGGTAGCAGGTCTTGTTGCAGAATTTCTACGGTTTTTCAATCTTGATTTTACTTTAGCTGTTTTTCAGCCTGAATCAAGCACAGTAAGATATACTGGTTTTGTTTGTAAGCTATGTTCACTGCTTGAAGTGCGTGGCAATGAATGCAGAAGCTGTGGCAGATTTGTTTAAACCACTTACTTATTTTTATTAAAAATAATTTTTTTCTACATTTTGCCTGTGAAAGGTACTTAGTGTCATAAAGACACATTTTTCAGGAGAGTGGGCTAATATGAGTATTTCTCTTTATCAAAATCAATGCTAGATAATAATTTAATTTTGAATTAGCAAGTGGATAATTTTTGTGGAATCATGTAACAGTATATGAATACTGCATACCCCTGCAACATTTTTTGCCACTAAATTTATATGTGATAATATTTTTAGGATTGTTACATGAAAATTAAAATAATGTCAGTCACCTACTCTGAGAGAAATTTCAGTGACACAAAGGACTTTGTGCAGATATACCTGACAAAAAGTAATTGAATGGAATAGGTCAGTTGGGAGGGACCTACAGTGATTATGTGGCCCAACTGATTGCTTTGATGCTTTAGATACTGAATTAGAGGGTTTTCATTATGTTTGTCCCTTTGTCTCTTATTATGATATAAAGGTTTTAATAATAATTTCGGGTTTGAAGTGGTTTCACTGCACAATTTCTCGTTATGTGTCAAGTACATTTTTTTTCTTGAAGGCGGATAAATAGTTAATATATTAAAGATCCAGTTTTTTCCAATCAATCAATTAGTTGACTTCTATTTCTCAGAACTTCATGTTTCTTTTTAGGGGCTTATTCAAAGAAAATCCCATACAACTTTGTTCTTTGCCAAATATCCTTAGCTAAATTAGCTGCTAATTTATTACTAGAACACATCTGTACAAAGATTCATGTTCATGCTACCAAATAGAAACAAATAAAAACAGCCACACTTTGTATTGTGTTGCCACTCACTCTTGCAAGCAGTGCTTCATTGGCATTGTAAAGGCATCTCATGCTCTTTGAAACACCGCTTCGGTTTTCCAGTAAATGTGTCCATTTCAGCTATTGCAGTGCATAAAGGAAATTTGGCCAAAGTAAAGTGAACCGGCCAAGACTGCTGTGTATGGTGCTGAGAGGTCTGACTTTGTCTTTCTCTACCAGTCCCTGCCTCTGAGCAGTTTCTTGTGCTGTCTCTTTATCCACCTTTTCAGTGTGCTTCACTAGTGCTTGCTTCACTTCAGTATTTGCTTGACCAGTGTTCTGACAGGAAGTGTCACTATATGATCATAGGAGATCAAGATAAACTGGTGCCCTTTGTACTGTTGCCATCTCAGGTTGTACTAACCAACCTGGTTTTGCTGTAGCATTCTGCTTCTCCTATAGTCTGAAGGTCAGTGTGAAAAAGTGTTGTTCGGGTTTTTTTGGATGATACTGAATTGCTTTCATCCCATTTTCTGTCCAAACCCATGGGGTTTTTTAAGTGACACAGAGACTGAAAGTAAATGTTGACCTATATGCACAGGAATGACAATTCCCCATCATCCATGAATTTGCTGGAACCACTGGCTGGGTGTCCTTGGATCCACTTTTAAATGTGACAAGCTAAAGTAATTCAGCCATATAAATTCTTAAATCCCAAAGCTTGCTAATGATGGCTTCTTGCATATTTGAAACAACTTCTCATCATCTGTGACAAGTTCAGGTACAGACCAGAAGTAAATTATGCAATAGATGGTGTCTAAAAGAGGTGTAGATGTGTCACTTAGGGACGTGGTGTGGTGGTGGACTTGATGAACTTAAGGATCTTTTCCAACCTGAGTGATTCTATGATTTTGTTACTTTAGTCCACAAGCAACAAAACGTCGGAAAAAATCACTGTTTAGTCAAAACAGAGCTCTGTTAAAATAAGACTTTTCTTTATATTACAAAATATATATTTTGGTTTTTTACAGTTATTTCTATATTATGATTCTTTTTTTCTATTGTTCCCCAGCTAAATGGCCTCGATGGTCGAGAAAACTTAGCTCGAGATTTGGGAATTATGGAAGCAGAAGGTACCGTGGGTGGTCCCCTGTTGTTGGAGGTTGTTAGGAAGTGTCAGCAGAAAAAAATTTCAGGTGGTGGTGAAGTAAGTAATATTAACTTGTAATTTCTTTGTTATTCATTCTTTATTCTTTTTTTTTAATGATGAAAGATAAACTTACATTAGGAACACTTGCCTATCGTTGTACTATTATACTGTTTCAGGTCTTTATTATATTATGTCTTCAACTTATCAGAGAGATAAGAGATAAACTTTATGACTATTACTTTTAATGCCATCCTAGGGCTCTTTGTTAATATTCTTCTACAACATAGTAGCACAGAGTGAATCTGGATAAATGACACAAAACACTGTGTCACTTATTTTCTAATTTCTGGTGTGGTTTGATAGCACTTTTATCTGTACCTGTTTTCCTTGGCATACTTCTAATTTTAATATGACCTGAAAAAACTCAAATGAGTTTTGTCAAAAGCTGTAAAGCTCTTCTGAAAACATATGTACTTAAAATGAAATATATCAAAGTACTGAACTACTTGAAGGCAATGACAGTAGTATTTGAATGGAATAGATAATTAATATGTTGATTAAATGAATTAAACCCAACCAATAGCATTTGATTGTGGCTTTAAAGAAAGTTCTCTATACCCAGGATGCATTCAGTGTCCCAAAGAAAGCTTAAATTCAGAAGTAGTTGTCATAGACTTCTTAACATAGCAATTTTCTGTCAAAGATCAGTCTGGGAAGGCCCCAGGAAAGCCAAGACCCTTGTGCCCGGCCAGTCTGTCCATGTCCTGTTACAGGAACTCCACTGAGCAGTCCACTGTATTGGAGGGTGTTCAGCTAAAGTGCTGAGGGACACGTGCCAGCACTGTATCGGAGTCAAATTCTTTAGTACCATTTGGAAAAGGAGAACCCCTCCTGGATCTCCTCACTCTTAGCTGAGTATGTTCTCTGCTGCTGGCAGCTGATAGTACCCATGGAGGACTTGCCTTGAACAGTTTACAGAGTAACACGCTTGATTAATAATCACACTGATAAGAGAAAATTGTGACAGGCTGAGGTTTGAAGATCGCCAGTGGTAATAACAGACTGCAAAAATGTATTTAAAGCAATATACAGACAAGCTCTAACCACCACCAAAAGTTAGCTCAAGATAATTGCCCAGCATACATTGAATATGGTCCTTACCCAAAGGACATCCCAATGGAGGAGAAGACAGGTTCAGCTCATCCACTGATCCCAGAAGTTATGATGGAATGTTCCATAACTTCTCCCCGTTCTTAACTTAATTTTATACTATTTCTTTGCATTTAGTTGGAGCTTGAGTGACTGTAGTCATACACACTTTTGTTAATGAGTGGTGTAAAATTCTCTTGCTTTGCTCTTCAAGATATAGTCAATAAAATACAGTGGAAGGTGGTTGTCCCTTGGAGGTGGGTAACTTTGGGATGGAGGTGTGTGTTCTTTCATTATAGTTTAAGTGTAATACTAAGTGCATCTGAGTAGAGCAAGTTCACCACAGCTGCTGTCACAGCAGTAAGAGAAGGTCTCCATCTGCCCCGGCTGACAGCTGCTCCGGTTGGTCAGTTACATGGTAGCATCAAGTTGTTGCCCTTGCAAGGATTATGCAGAGCCTGGCTGCAGTGTCTTCACTCTGCTCCACCCCTTCTTTCATCCCTCTTAGCATGTGCTTAGGGATGCAGGCTGCCTGGTGTGTGGAATCATCATGGAATGTATTTCATGTGTGCCAACCACATTCCATCCAGGAAGTAGCAGCTGCATTTCATCCTGTGATTTCCATACCGTGTGTGACTATAACATCCCAGTTTCCTCTAGTTCTGCCCTCTGCTGTCTTCCCACACATGGTGTCAGGATTTGCATACTGTGCAAGTGAGGGTGGTAGCCTTGTTTCTTGTTGGATGCAATTGTCATAGAATCAGAGAATCATCGAGATTGAAAGAGACCTTTAAGATCATCTGCTCCAAGCGTCAGCATAGCACCAACACTGTAACCCCTGACCCACAGCACCCAGCACCAGATCCAGATGCCTCTTGAACACCTCCAAGGATGGTGACTCCACCATCCCTCTGGGCAGCCCATTCCAATGCCTGACCCCCATAACAGTGAATCTTTTTTTTTCTAATACCTAATCTGAATGTCCCCTGTCTCAGCTTAAGGCCATTTCCTCTAGGCCTCTCACTGCAGTCACGGTAGAAGAGACTGGTCCCCACCTCACTACAACTCTCCTGAGCCTCCTCTTGTCTAGACCAGCTCCCTCAACTGTTCCTCTTAGGACCTGTTTTCTAGATCCTTCATGAGCCTTGTTGCCCTTCTCTGGACATGCTCCAGCACCTCAATGTCTTTTCTAATGTGAGGGGCTCAAAACTGAACACAGTAGTCGAGATGTGACCTCACCAGTGCCAGTTATTACAAAATTAAATGTATTTTTCAGTAAGTGCTTATTTGAAACTTCTTAGGTGGCTCCAGTTCTAAGTGACAGCCAGTGCCCCACATCAAAATCATCTGATGGACGGTCAAGTGCACACTCTATACCAAATAAGGTAAGATTATATATAATGAAAAGCTTCGTAACATATGTGAGATGAGTAAAAGAAAGAACTTCTATGAAACTGCAGATATGACAGCATTCACTTAAATGATCTGCAATTTGAAAGTATTTATTTAATTTCAGCAAAACTTTCATATAGGATTCCAAGCAAAGATGAACCCTTGTGCTTTTGCTTTTCTGACATGACATAGTAACAGTTTGTTCCCTCGGGGCCCACAGCAGAAAAGTAGCTGTAGCTTCCTTTTTTTTGTAGTCAGGCTCTTAATATTCAAAATTAAGCTCTTAATATTCAAAAACAATTCTGTTCCTCTAGGATAAGAAATTAAAATATTTTTATTATCACTACTTACGGGTTTAAATACTTCTTCCTGCCCTAGAAAAACTGAGCTACTGCCATCAATTGAGTGTGATTCTGTGACTGAGATAAAATAACCTTGGTATGAAAAAGACCTACCGAGGTAATTTTAACTTTCATGGCCTTTAGTTTGAAAATTTTGCTTCAGCCTTCTGAATGCAAGTTAATGACTGATAAAAAAATACTTTGGACAGTGCAACCTACATACATATTGGCTATCTGGATTAAGTAATACTTTTTGTTTTGTTTCAAAACTGTACTGCTGGTAGTTTGTAGAAAGGAAGCTAATGTAATAAATCTTTTACTGGCTTAATTTTAATAAGTCTAGCAGAAAGCAAAAATAGCAATATTCCTTTCTAGGTAATAATATAAAAATATTTTTCTTTCATAGCACCTCGATTATCTAGGTAAATTAGAATATTGCTCTTTGGGCCACAAAGCCTTGCTAAGTTACAGTTTAAGTTGTATGACTTGATGTTAAAGTTTGCACATGGAATTGTCCTTACATTCTAGACTGTAGGTCTGAGCTATAAGCCATGAGAAGAAGACTGAAAGTTACGTACTTTTAAAGTCTCACTTCTGTCATTTTTGGTTTTAGTATTTGAAGAGAGAATGTGTCACTATCTGCAGTTTTCTTATGCTTATTATTTTAAAACCTAATACTATATTCCAGAGATTACCATTTAATATGGTAATTTTCATGGGTTTAAATTGATTTCTTTTGAAGACAATGGCTATAACTAAGAATCTTTGTTTGTAGATCTGTTGCAAAATAACAGAAATAAAGTATAAGAATCAGTCTGTCTGTAGATTTCTTTATTTGATAACCAAGATATTTTAAAATGGTTTGCTTTTATAGTAGAAGTGATGTAGATAGCACAGCAATGCACAGGATGGAACAAAAGATTTTAATGGCAGCAACAATAAAGAACACTTTCAAAAGTGATAAAACAGCTTTTTCTGGTGTGATTCTTGATGATACTAATAAACTTATTAGTACTTCTCAGAAATTTGACGTAATATTTTAAAAAGTGATGCTAGGTATATGTAATGTGTTGTGCATTTATTTATACACTTAGAGTATTATGTGACATGAATACTTACTCCATTCTTTATCTTTCAAGGCTGCTGAAAACACTCAGAGTGATACAAGTGTCTCATCAGGGGAAGCAAGCAAAAGAAGTATTCATTTTCTGCCTAATGAAGCAAAACTAGATGCTCAACTAGAAAACAAAGACTTGAATACCAAAGAAAAAAGTGACCCAGTCGTGGATGAAGATGATGTAGAGGGAGATTCTTTCTTTGATGACCCTATACCCAAACCAGAAAGAACTTATAGCTGGTAGGTAGCATGGATTTTCTACTTACTGTCATGAATTTTCTACTTACTGTGTGGTTTATTTTGTCCTCTGTATGCTTGCAGAGCTCTGAGAGCTATTTGTTATTTGATTATTTGCATTTGTAAGTGTTTAGATCTGTAACGTTTTGTTTCTGAAATATTAATTTCTCTGATTCTGTTCTAGTCCATGATTCTATTCTATTCTATGCACAGTGTCCTCTGGGATCTCTTGGATGTACTATGAATGGAAAAACCTGTATCACTTTAAGGTGTATCAGTTAGGGTATCAAACGTCCCCAGCCTGTTTCTTTGGTGGAATGAACATATATGAGGCACAGACATCAATATTTCTTCTTGCAGCAGAGCTGCAGTGGTGATCTATACTAAAGGAAGTGGACATTGACAGGGATAGTGCAGTAAATACCTGTACAACTTTGTAAGGAATACAGAAAACACTCTAAACTGGCTCCATGGACTGTAATAATAAGGAAAGTTTTCTTACAACTGAGGGTTTCCGCTCACATTGCAACACCTTTTGTGTGCAGTTCTGTATTTTCAGTGAAGTGTTGTCACTTCTGCATATGCCAGATTTGCAGATGCATCTGAAGCATGTTTTTTATTGTTCACCTGTGCAGTCTGATGACTGAAAAATGCCATTTGAAACAAGAACTAGTGACTGAAGTATACAGCTTTGTTATAAAACTGAAAAACCTATCTTTGTGTTATGCTATCTTGAAGCTTAACTTCGATACCATTATGTTGAGAAATGCTGCAGGATCGTTTTGTGGTGTTCTTTTGCTGTGCTCAAGTAATCATAGAATTGCTCCAGCTCAGCAGACATTAAGGAGAGGTTGCAGAATCATTTATAAGTCAATTTGGCAGTTGGCTTTCACCCCCCAGCTACGTTGATAGTGGGCAGAGCAGCATAAGCTTTTTTGTAGTACTGCTACAGTAGATGCTTAGTCTTAGAATAGGATCCTTCTGGTAGAGCACAAAATAATGATGCCAGGTAAACCAGGTCTCTCTCTAGTAAGTTAATGGACTCTTTGTGAAAGATTATTTATAATACAGCTTTTGTTGGGTGTTTGTAGTTGGAGTAGACTTTCTTCCCCTCGAAGAGCCACGATTGTACTCTGGAAAATACTGTATGTTACAAATAACCCTACTATGGTATTTGTTTTCTCTTTTTCTTATTGTTAATATCAAGAAAACTGCATCTGAGTGCATTTACTCCTCCTTACTCAAGAGCTCATTTAACTAGCCTTTAAGCAAAGTAACCATTGTAGCAGGTGGTCTAAATGATAAGTTGGGAAAATTAGAAAAGTCTGTAAAAACTTCTGCATAATAATACTTACTAATTTCTTGTTGCTTGAGCTTTTTCATATGATAAGAAGGGAAATTTACTTTGAATCGGGTAAACTGGATTTTTTTTAAAAGACCATCCAAGAAAGAGACTCTTTAATTATTTAGTCATTTTTTTCCTAGTAGAGAAACTCCCTACAGAAAAAATTACTTATGGATTATGTGTGTCTGTAGTAGAGTCACAGTCCACCAAGCAGTATTTTGTAGCACATAATGTTATTGTGATGCAGCTATTCTACTCACATCCCATAATAAGTTTTGCTGAATATGTTACCAACAAATGAGCTAGAATCTATTTGTAGCTCAGCTGTGTGTGCTGAATTGTTTATTTTTACCTTCCTGACAACTCTTCTAGAGGGCAAAACCCCCCATATTCTTCAGGTGGAATCCCATTTGTGGTATGTTGTGCTGGTGTGCTCAGGTCCCAAGGGGTGAGTAAGTAGGACAGCTGCCAGCACTGCTTTCTCTGAAAAAAGGTAATTTCCTTATGGAAATCTTGCCCATTCCTTTAAGGTGGATTCAGTGGAAAAAAAAGGAGCAAGCAGTTGCCGATAACAGTGGGAAAGATGATCCAGGCACTCATTAACTCTAGTTCTCTGACCCATTGTTCAAAATTTTGAAGCATTTTAATGTGTGATGTTACACATGATATTTTGGTGGTCTGGATATAATGAATGATTCAAACAATGTCCATTATTAATAGGAATGGATTCAAAATAGCAAACAATTCTGGCAATACGAAATGTGAAAATCTTGGTCTCTTTTAATGTGTGTTTCTTCATCCTTTACTTGCAAGTAGGATTTGAACTAGGCAGTAGTCAAATGAACTTTAACATGTGATGAGATCTATCTTCCTATAACTGAGGTTCTCATTCTGTGACTGACCGCTCTTAGAATTAATAGTTTTATCAGATGTAATTTCTTTTAGATGTAAACAAACTGAAGTACTGATTTATATCTGAATCTTTCTTCTTTTCGCTGCATTTACACGTGGGGATGATGAAAGGTCCCTAGACATAAATAGTGATGCTGATGAAGGCACTCTGTCTGTGAGAGAAGACAGGCAGAAGCCTTTGCATGGGTGAGAAAGTGGCTTTCTCAGTGATTGTTGTGGTTGACACTTGTGCCCGTGAACTGCCTACTGCTTTTAAGGTTGCAGAGTGAATAGTCCTTTTCCCTTGCTCTTTTTTGCTGTAATATTGCTGCTGTTCTAGTTTTATGACAATTTAATAACAGAAAAGAAAGTAATTTTGCGTATTTTGCAGCTCTGTGGAGTACTTATTTATTTGTTTTTTAACAGGAAGACTGAGGCTAATAAAGTAGGAGGTCTATCATCCCTTTCTGATGCACCGCCTCTAAAAAGTGGGTTAAGCTCCCTGACTGGTGCACCTTTGCTAAAGGAGTCTGATAGTAAGTTTTCATATGTTTTTGTGTTTTCATGATTGTAGAAGGTATCTCCTGTAATGAAATTAATGAGCTACACGTTCAGATGGAAAAATGCTAGAGTACATGGCCCCCTTCTGCTTGTAATGTGCTTTACAGTAGTGCTTTCTTAGTGAGTGATGGCATACTGGTTTGGATGTATTGCGGTACCACTGGCACATTTTATGCTTTGGGGCAAGAAATACTTATCTACATCCCTTTTTTTGTGTGCATATAAAGCAGTGTATATAAAGTATATAATTCTGCTGCTCAGTTTCAAACTGAAATTGGCTTACTCCTTTGTATTAAATTATTTGTACCAGTTCTTTAGAGGTATTTGCTTTGATGTTGTAAATCCCTGAGTAGTGGGAGATCATCCCTGTTTACTCCTCAAGTTTTTAAATGTTATCAGAGTTCAGCTCTGAAAATTTAATAAGATATTGCCATGCTATACTATAAAAGTACATAAGGTTGTTATGAAAGAACAATTGTTGTAAATGGTTGGTTGGTATGTGCAAGTGGGACCTTATTTTGAAGAGTCACAGGTCCAATTTCTGATAAAAGTGCTTTTGTTTACAGATTTGGATAGAAACTCTGTTTTAAAAGACCTGCGGTTGGTGAATGCAAAGCTGGGATCACTAGAATTAGGCAAGTAACTGGTAAACATGAGGAAGCTCTGATATTTTTGGTTGGCCAGAACGTCTTAAAAGAATCTGAGAAACTCAAATACACATATTGAACTAAAATTTTCAGCTTCTACTTATGTCATTCTATTTAACATAGATTGTGAAGTTTAATGTAGTTAAGAGCAAGGTGTGATCTAAAGAAATACAGAAAAGTGAAAATGGGTGTCTTGTAGATTAATATTTTACACATGGAGCAAAAATTTAATTCATTCTGTGCATGTATTTACTAATATCAAGTGGTGAATTTTGTTGTTGAGGTTTCTATAAAAAGAACAGGTTTATATTTTTGGTAAAAGATAGTCTGATAAGTATTACTGCTTTTGAGTGGCATATTTATGTGTCCTTCACCCCTTTGAAAGTTGCCTTGCTTTTGGTGCAGTATGAAAAAGGTGTGATGGAAGAATTCTCTCAAAATAGAGCTGCCAAGTATTTAAGTTTTGTATTCAGCAACCCAGCTAACATCCTGAAAATGTATGTTCAGTTTTGAAACAGTTTATGTTAATAATATTGAGATTAATTGATGACAATTATTCTGCATGAGTAATTTAATCTACTCCCACTTTTGCTGGTCATGAAACCATGTATTTTGTTGCAGGAATAGATTGGGGTTTTTTGTGTTTCCTGAAGAGAAAACTTGTTTGATTAATAACTTTTAAATCTTATTTAGGAAATGGAGATGATGATGAATATGCTGATGACTTCAACAGGTAAGAGAAGGATGATACCTCAGTAGGATACTATTTTATGCACTATAAGGATATCCACTAATATATTTGAATTATTTCATAATATGTCAGATAGTCATTATCACTGGAATCTGTTAGTATTTCTGAACTCCTTTTAATTTCAGTTTGCTGTTTTAATAGATTTAGTTACATGTTTAAAAACCAACCAAACCAGATCCCTTTTTGTATAGGAGTAATGAGTTGCTTGAAAACCTGCTGCTGACTTTAAGATGATATTGTGTTAGGTTTTTTGTGGAAGGAATTTGAGGTTTGTTTTTTTTTTTCCTAAACCATGCACTTAATAATGTTTTAGCAATTAATGCAATTAGTCAGTAATTATGTTGTATGCTGAGATATTCAACTGGAAAATAAAGCATCATGAGTAGTCAGTAATAAATGTTTAACAACCTTGTGCTTATGATATGAAGGTATTGGTGTTGTAAACTGCATGATAGAGGCCTAAGTATTTCACAATATTTATTGTGGCTTCATTTAGGTAGAAAGTCTTTAGTTGTTATGGAGTTTTAAGTAACTTCACATCTAACATGCTAGGAAGTGAAATTCCAATCCAATGTCAGGTGTAAAGTAAATGTCATATGTGGGTGTTTGATAAGAAGTCTTATTTCTGTGCTTATGGTTTTCTTTCTCTTTAGTACGAGTCATCGGTCAGAAAAAAGTGATATCAGTATCGGTGAAGAAATAGACGAAATTTCTGTGGGAACAGAAGAGTCGAATGCCAGTGATAAAGTATGATTATTTTAAAATTGTTATTCTTTATATTCTTCTGATATTGTCTTGATTTTGTTTTCAACCTTCTGTGAAGTAATATGCCATTATCCTAAGTTCCTAGGTTATATGTTAAGGTTGTATTATTTGTTACATTCTGTTTTTTACATTTAGTATCCTTGCTAAGTTAGATGCTATACTGATTAAAAAATCCCAACAAAACAAAAACCCTCCAACAGTTTTTCAGTAGCACAATTGACTGTGCCTTTCTAGGTGTATAAAATGTATTTGAAGCTGGTTCAGTGCCCAACATACAAAGGTTTACCCCAGTATCTCAAGATTTGTCTGAGTACCTCCTAAAGGATTGTGTAATCTCACTAAAAGAGCTTGAGGCCAAAAGGTATATGAAAGCATGTGAAGAAATACATGACATAATACTTACTGTTTTTGTGATTTCTGAGTTTGCAATTTTGTTTTCTAGCTCGAAAACATCACACAAGACCTTACCATTTCTCAGTTAAGCGACGTTGCAGATTATCTGGAAGACGTGGCATAGAATTGAACAGCAAAACTCTTTCATTGTGCTGGACTAGAAGACTGCTGTGGACTATTGATTTCAGACAATCACCTTTTGCTGGAATGTCCACTCCCTATTTGTGCCTTGTGTTTCAAAAAGACTGTAGGTGAAGACGGCTTTTAAATATTCTTAACAAGAACTAAATGAAATAGTGTGTTCCCATTTGAGTCTGATATCAGAATTACTTTCTTCATTTGGTTCAGCCAAACCTTTCACAGCAGGAGGTGGATTTTCCAAGCAGAATGTCCATTGCTGGCAGTGGACATAATAAAAACCAATTGATAAGAGAACATCGAGAAAGAGGCATGTGGCTTTACAGTGAACTTGCACTGTTATTTTAACAGTCAGATTTTTTTTAAAGATAACCAAAGCAAGAACCTTCAAAGGTAGTGGTTCAACTCACACTTCTTTTAACACAATCTTGTCAAGTCAGCATGTAGTACATATTTATGGTAACTCTAGCCACAATACCTAATTGCTCCAGACGTACTTGAAACTGCTGTTTTACAGACTATTCTGGAAGTTGGACTTTACCTTTTTTAAAGGCATATTAAATTGAGAGTATCTAAACTCTTAAATCTAAATTTAGCTATATTTAGGAGCTAAATTTAGCATTAGTCTTAACTCAGAATATTCTTGTTTAAATGTTTGTCAGACTATTGATGTTAAGACCTAAGCTGTTTTTATATATGATAATTTCATCGTTATCTGTTGTTAAATCACGAAAAGTAATTTTGTAAGGATTCACAAATCAGTAACTAAATCTTATGGGGTTTTGTTAAGTTTTTAACAGTGTGTAATGCTTAGTGGAGCTTTTATTATTGAGGGCTCTTCATGTGCTGTAAGATCACTTTCATTCATGAAAATATTTTAAGTAAAAATGAGCGCCAAAAGGTGAAACTACTAACCTTCTGCTTTTCAGATTCTGACTGCTGTACAGAGTTATGCAAATATTTTAAAATACCATACAGAAGACATTATGGACACTAAGTTCTAGCTAAGAGCAAATTCTTGTATTTTCATGATACTCTTGCAGAACAGGGTCAGTCATGGAAAAGTTGACAGTTCTTTAATGATGCTGTTGCAAGTGGCGCTGCTGTAATGTGTAGGTCATGGACATTTGTAATACTGAAACAAGACTTCAAAATGTGCACTTTCTGAATATTGTGAACACATCTGAAAAATAGACATGTAACTGAATATAAATAATTTAATTTTAGGGGGTTTTTCCTTTTTTTAGGCTTTGTAATTTTGTTTTTCAGTAACACTGTTGGCCTGTCATCAGTAGTCACCTCAGTGGAAGCAGCATGCTAAAGTAAAGCCATTGGTTAAGCATATAAAGCTGCTACAAGCACTGGAGGCTGACTTAAATATTTTTTTGCACTGGGCCAGCAGGCCTGGAGCAGTGCTGGGAAGTTAGGCTTGTACATTACGTAAATGATTTGAGAGGAAACAGAAAATGTGTGCCTTTTATTTATGTGCACCCCAAAAATAGCCAGCAAAAAAGCATCAGAGTATTTAGTCATAATGTTAACTTTTAACTTTGTGCCATATTGTAGCAGCTGGACACAGAGAATAATTTTTTTCACCCCAAAAAGTCAACGTGCCATAACTTCAAATAGAAACAATGTTGTAACATATGATATAGCCTGTGTAAAAAATTCATTTTAAGGGTAGGGGAACCTGTGCCTCAAGATACTGTGTATGGAAAAGTTTGGATTCGACATTTTTTCCCCTTTCTTATTTTCCTTTCTTTTTTCCTTTTTTTTTTTTTCTTGCAAAGAGCATCAATATGTCTGAAGGAAATAAAATTCCACGTGAACAGTTGTTTTCTGGCATTCATTTTTAAGGTGTATGAAATAATGCAGAGGCAGTGTTATTTGCTTTCTTACATGCCTTGGGAAAACATGATGTTCTGTTACCTGTTAGCTGTAGGATATGTGGCAATTTATCATACCAAAAGAAACCAAAAGTTTATTAAAATATTTCTAATTGCATTTGAAGATGTGGCCTTTTCAATAACTAATTAGATATTTTAAGTGTTAACATGACTTGTGTTAACAGCCAAGTATTGTTCTCTTAACTTGGGAGTTAATTGGAGACCTTGTACTTTGGCTCTAATTGAAGGAAATACCAAAAAATAGTAAGTCTCCAATGCTGTTCCTCCTATGAGCTTTTACTGAATCGTGTATAATAATTCAAATTGTAAAATAAAGTTATTGTGCTGGCTAAATTGTGTTTTGAGACTTGTTGAACCAGAAATCTTAACATTTAGATAAATTAAGGAAGCTCTGTGGGATTTGAGGGGTTTTCATGAAAAATGTTTTTTTTATAGTCCAGTCTGCAATTGAGAATTCTTTTAAGCCCAAAGGAGCTTGTAATTCTTGATGATGAATCTGATTAAGACTTGACTGGATTTGATTAGTGGGTATCAACCCAAGTTGTCAGATGGTTTATGATTCAACAAAGGAAAAAAAAAATAAGAATCTTGATTGGCAAAATTTTGTCTTGTTTACCATTATTAGAAGTATTTAAACCTAAATGACAAGTTAAATTCTCTTGAAAGCTTGTTTCACTGTATATTTCGAACCATATTGTTTAGTATTTCACATTAGGCTTCTCCCTGAAGGACCAATGTAGTTGAGTACTCCACTTCAGATGTGTTAGAATTAACAACCAGAGCCCTGTCATAAAAGATGGGAACATTTCTGTGAGCAGAGAAGCAAGTGTCTGAGAGGGGCGCTGATGACTGCTCTGTGCAGTTCTGTATCAACTAGGTCTGGTTACAAGTACTCTATTTTGTTAAATGCTCTCTGTAATTTTTTTTTAACTAATTCTGTGATTTTTCAGAAGTAAAAATTTAAGGACTAGACTATTGCTGACAGTTTCATAGCATTAATATGGCCCTTGTAATAAGGATGGATTATAAAAATACCTGTCTGTTTTTTAGTGAAAATACTGAATTCTACCTCTTCTTCAGTTAAGTGGGAAACCACACATCTCATAAAATACTTCCTTGTAAGTGTTGCTTTCCCCAGATATAGTAAAATCACTATCAGCTTTAGACAGTTTTGACAATATGTAGACACAACACCTAGCTTGAGACAACTGAAACACTTGATGGTTAGGTGATGATGGTAAAGATGGGGTTTACTACTTTGTTTTCTTTTTAGTATAGTCATTTTCACAGATTGAATGCTATCAACAAAGACCAGCCTTCTCTTCAGGAAAAAAATATGCATTCATGGGTATTTGTAGATAAAAAGCTAACAAACTTCTAGTTTTGGTCTTGTGTAGGTAGCAGGAATCAAATCTTGTCAAGATGACTGCAGAACTTTGTGGTGCCAAATGTATCTCTTTTGGTAGGTCCTTTGGTTTGATGTTTTCCTTGTAAGGCAGAGCCGAGAGAAATTGAACTGAATTGCAAGAGCTGCAGTTTTGATAGATTTGTAAGTGATCTCATTCGCACTGAAGCTACATCCTTCACAGGCTAGATGCCAAAACCTCCCAAAGCATCTCTGTAGTGAAATTGTGGACAGATAGGCTGGATAAAAAGCAACTTGGCAGAAAAGAACTTGGGGGCAGCTGTGAAGAGCGAAAGCCTGGAAGTGTGGGTCAGTGTGCAGGCTGAGGGAAGTGGTTATTTCCCATTCCAAGTGAGACCAGTACCTGGAGTGTTGTGCTCAGCTTGACTCCCCTGGCACCAGAGTTGCCAACAAAATAGAGTCTGGTAGAGGGGTTTAGAGGATGGTGCTGGGGCTGGGGTATGTGATCTATGAAGAGTTGGGTCTGTTCTGCCTGTAGAAGAGAAGGTAAAGGGGGTGGCTAAACTGAACTTTGATGCTTAGAGTGGACCGTATGAACAAGAGACCTGCACTCTTCCTAGGGGGGCCCAGTAAAAGGACAATCATCTGCAGTGAGAGAAATTTCCGTTGCATGAAATCTAAATGAAATCTGTGAATCTAAATGAAAATCAATGAAATCTAAAGAATCACCATGAAAATGGTCCAGGGCTTAGACCAGATACTCAGAAAGATTGTGAAGTCTCCAAAACTGGAAATTTTCAAAACTCAAATGAGCAGACTCAGAGCCATCTGATCTAGCTTTGAAGTTAGGTCTGCTTTGAGTAGCAGGCTGGACCTCCACCAAACCCTTTCAACTTAGATTATTTCATGCTTCTACTGAAACAGACCTCTATATAGAAACCTAGTTATTATGGGGATAGACAGACTCCATCTGGCTACCTCTGTGCATGCAAACTACCCTGTTTGCAGGTAGAAATAGTTTTGCTACAGTTTATTGATGCAGGTGTTTATGTACATGCTAACCGTCCCATGGAGAAAGGCCAACATTTGCAAATACAGTAATTTAACATTTACTCTACTGTAAGGTTTTAAATCTTATGTCCTTGAAGAAATCTATTAGGAAACGTGGACTTAGATCCAAGTGTAAGGATCGGCTGCAGTTAGTCACACAGCACATATTCAATTATGTTCTAAGTTTTAAAACAAGTGTAAGGTTTCTAAAAGTTGTTTTTCAGTTTCTTAACAGCTTTAATTGTTTTGTTTCAATTGCTCTATGCTATGGGAAAACCACATTAGATACAAGGTAGTAAAATCAGGTCATTTGCACAGTCCCCCTGTAAAAGTATCACATGTACTTTCATTGTAAGAAACTGCTTCAGCTTTTTTTTTCTCTGAAATGGAAAAGTTTCCACCTTGTGCTCACAACATGGTCTGTTTCGGCTGACAGGTGTACTTCAGGGCATGCTGCAAGGGGAACCATTGGGAAAAGGCTGGAGTGTGGCAGAGCAGTGTTTCCAGATGCATTTTTGGCTTAGGTTATTGTGGCAGACTTGCACTGAAACTGATGTTCCCATCATGTTCCAGACATGTGATTCTGGTAGTTAGTGTTATGTGGTTAGAAGCTCAGCTCCACTAATGGAAAGCAGACCAGAGGAACGAGTTAACTTGTGCAGGTCCAGCTGCCACTGCTGGGGGCTGCTATGATCCAGCAGCTCCTCTCCTGAGGTGTGGAGCTGTGAGTCTCAGCATGCTGCAGCCACCCTGATCAGCAAGCCCCTCAGAACCTGCAGTGACACCAAGCCTCATGCACAGGGAGTGCTGCCCACCCAGGAGCTGAAACATGGCTGGGGAACGCTGTGTGACGAGAGGTGCAGCCCACCGGCTTTTCACTTTGATGAATGTTGGGTTATGGGATTAAGGCTCAGCTCTTACAAGCACAGAGGAGCAAGGCAAAGGGGAAACCCAATCCTGAACTGGAGCTCTTGAAGCTGAAACTCCTTGCCCTGTCTCTTTCCTGGGCCATTTCAGGAGAGGTGCCCCCAGGCAAGCCCCTGGGTCACCGCATGGGCTGAGTGACCTACAGAGACATGGGCTGATGGTGGGGTGTTGGAGAAGACTGTTTGGGAGGTGCATGAATCCTGTTCTGGGATATTTAGAGCCAGAACCAAAAGGAGAGAAAGGAGGAATCATGGTGGTTTGGAGGAACAAGCATGGGCAGTGAGGGAGAGGGGGCAGTGGTGGGCAAACAGGCAGTGTGTCTGGCTGTGCCTACCCCTCACAGCACTGTCTGCTCTCCCTTAAAATTCTTTCCAGTTCTTTCTTAACATGAATAAAATGCTTAACATTGTCTAAATAATATTGGCTTGTAGATAAATTAGGGATGAATTTAGGCAAAATCTAGAAGCGTACATTTCCTTGAAATCAATGTGATATTTGGCTACCTAGAAACTTTTTGACAGAGATTGGGTTTTACAAAATTATTCTGGCGTTATAAGAAAAGCACATTTATGGTGTTAAGTGGCTGACATCCTGACTGATGTTTTCTTCATCTACTTTGAACTAAAGTAAAGTAGGAGATCTGTCCTCTGTTCATTAAAAGGAAGTGGATAAAATTGAAAGATAAGTAGTTCAAAGCATTCTGAGCCAAGATGAAATTACAAAATGTAAGTTCTGGGTTTCAGAGACTAAAGCAATCCTGGAGGTGAGAATTACGTACACTTAAGCGTGATAGTTTGACACATATTCATGGGAGAAATATGAAATTTAAAATAATTCTTAAGGAATAAATTGTAGATTTAAGTAATAGACTACCATTAAAAACCAGCACACACATATATCAGCTATTGTTAACTGCAGCACTGCAAACTTGGTGTCTGTCAGTTACATTCACTCAGTAGACTAAGTTAATTAAGCCCTAGTGAAATTTGATATTAGGCACCTGAACAGAAACTGTTAACAGTACAAGAAGGTTTGAATTTTAAGCAGATTTTGGGAGTGCAGGTCTAATGCTGTCCCTGGGGGGGTGTGGGCCGGGTGGAACTTCTGCGTTCACCAGGAGGGTCTTGGAGATTCCAAAAGACCCCGCTGGCCAGCACTGCCGGGTACTGAGCAGATAATTCTGTCCTCTACCCCAGCCGGTGTTCTGGCAAGTATCCACCTCCCCCAGGTAGATGGCTAAAGCGTTACCAGGGTGAATCAGAGGGCTCAGTCGCATGGAGTTCCAGAGCACTTTATTTCTGAAGGGGTCCAGTGGCGAAAGAGAGCGAATGGCCTTGGGAGACCCTTTTTATAGGGTCTGGCCAGGGGGCAATGGGCACAGGGGAGGAGAGGGAGGCAGGGGGATACAGAGAGAGCAAATGATAAGGTAGGGGGACAGGTTGCAATTAACATATCCAG
This sequence comes from Orthonyx spaldingii, assembly GCA_013397795.1. Lineage (NCBI taxonomy): Eukaryota > Metazoa > Chordata > Aves > Passeriformes > Orthonychidae > Orthonyx > Orthonyx spaldingii. Next base: position 27,928 of record VZTJ01005394.1, on the reverse strand, counting down.
GTAAGGTTACACAGGGAGAAACCACTTCGTTTTCCAGGAGGTGGTCTCACACAGCTGAGTTATCCCACCAACGTTCCGGGGTGGGCTGAGCAACCCCAACACAGGTCCCTTTAAGGTGTGGTCACAGACGTGGGGAGGTGGTGATGATCTCAGAGAAAAAGAGGACAAATTCTCATTAACTTCTTCCATGAAAGAGAAATTAAAATTAATAAATACTTTCATGAGTTTCTGGTTTCAGTAAAGGTGTGCTAATTTGATGGTACTTAATTTGAAGGAGTTGGAAGTGCCAGTCAAAGAAATGAATTATAGCATTGGGGCTATAGGTCTCATCTAGCCTGGGAAGTGAGATTAGGATACACTAGTGTGATGTTAATGCATAGGAGCTCTTCTGCACTGATTCCTTGTATGCATGCTTTTGCATTAAATATCAAAATGTATTAAGATAAACTGTGGAAAAATGCAAAGGAACCCACAGAGGCAGAAATATATATGCAGAAATCCGTGCCAAGTACCACTTTGAAAGAACCCAAGTCAATCCAGTTTATACAAAGAAAATTAAATCAAGCACATACACATGAATTGAGACTAGCCCAAAGAACAATGAAACTGAGAAGGCAATGGGTGGTAGCAGAGAGCAAGTTATGTAAAATTGATTGACATAGTAAGAGTGCTGGCAGCCACACAAGAGCTGTGGCTTGGTGTGGGAAACTCCCTTTGCACTGACAAGGGATGACTGAGGCTGTGCTCCCTTCCCTGGGGCATGTGGATGTGTTCTTGATAGTGAAGCAGATACCAAACTGGACAGTATAGAGCAGGGAGAAGCAGATGCAAGGATTAATTTGAGGTAACAAAAATTTAAAATCTGAAGAAGTAACTGCATCATGTTAGAGATTAACTGTGAGGAGCACTCTGGTTTTGAACCAGTAAGTCATAATCCATTTGTAAACAAAAATTCAGAAGATGGACCTTAGTTTTGGCTGTGGTCTGGTGTTGCAGGGAATGAGCTAGAAAATCCGTTTGTTGGAAAAAGATTAAGAGATGCATGACTGTAGCAGCTGATACAGACTACATGATCTCACACCTCTGCCCCACTGTTTTTTGTGTCACAGAAATACCTCGTAATGCTACAGCTCTAGCAGTACAAGCCATGCAAAGAGCCTGTGAAGCACATGATTTTTAGGGGCAGTGACTCCTCTTTCGCGTGTTGATGGTGGGAGCAGAGCCGCAGAGGTTCTCTTGCTGCGGCAGAGCGCGTTCACCACCACAGCCCCACCCCGCCTGGGGCTCCGGCTCTGCCGAGCGGCTCTGGCTTGAGTGGGGTTCACACAGAGCTGCCTGAGGGAGGATGCTATTTGTCTCTTTCTCTGTCTTCCTTTGCTGAAGAGCAGCATTTAAGGTCTTTTTCAGGCTTAGATCCATGTGGAAGCTAGAAAGCATGCTAGTTAGGGAGCCGTGCACCTCACTCAAGAGTCAGTCTGTACCCAGCACTGGCCATTCTCACTCCTTCAGCCTTCGAATCAAAGGATCGCATCTGTGCAGTACCGCTACAGACCTGAAAGAAAAATGGGGTCACAAATATAGGCCAATTGCCCATGCATCACGGAACAGGAAATCTTGCAGAGCAGCCTTTTTCTTTTACATTTGCTTATCTCTCAATGTAGTTAGAATTTTTGAAAAGGATGCATCCTGACACGCGCTGTTTTGTAATAAAAGGATCTGTTCGTCATGGGAGACAAGCTGAACACTGTCCAGTTGTGTGGTCTTTGATAATAAATAGCTTCTATACATTTTCTTGTGACTACTCTTCTTTTGCTCATATTGCCTGCTTTATTTTTTTCTGTATGGTAGAGCCAAATTCTGCTAATGAATCATTTTACATTCACTTGATCCTCTCATCCTTGAGGGGTTGGGGAAGGGAATTGAAACAAACTTTAGACAGGGAGGATCATAAAAGAGATCATTCAAATCAAACAAACCTAACTGCTTGGAGCTTATTTTCTCTCTCCTTGGTTCTAACAGTATAGGAGAGCAGAAGCTGAGCTGTGACAAGCTAATCACATAGCTAAAGATGGACTTCTTTCTTGAGAATGGCTGCCCCTTTCCTCTCCTGGCTTTTGTTCTTAACCCAAGGGTTTAATCCAAAAACCACAGCAGTCGGTTGTTTGCTACCAGCCTGGGGAACACAGTTACTTGGAATGATTGTTAGTGAACTGTGTGCTTTATTTTTAATAAATAAGATATTTAATAGAATTTAAGGCTCCATCTCAAGATGTGGCAGTGCAGAAAAGTCTCTTGTGGTGTAGAATTTGCTAACACTTTGGGGAAAACAGAAATTTTGCCACTTTGCCACAGGTATTGCCCACCAGTGCAAGGTGCTGAGAGGATGGTCCCCACTGACCATTTGTCTGGGAAGGGGCAGTGTCTTCTCTGTGCACAAGGTTGCACTGGGGAGTGGAATTAAATATTGTTAAACCTACTGAAGTGAGTAAGTGCAGGGACACTGATGTCTCTTCCAGCCTTGTTTTAACCTCTACCTGCAGAAAACTGCACATATAGACAAAACTACACAAGCACAAATTAGACCTAGTCTCAGGCACAGAAAGGAGGGGGATGAAGGACATTGGAGGATCCTCTGCTGTATATTTGGGGTCAGAACAGTCTGTGGTGAGGCAGTGTGGGACCAGTACTAAAGCCCAGGTGTAGCACGGTGAGGCACACTCTGGCTGTGTGGTGCAGAACATTCCTCGCTGCCAGATTTGCACAGTGGTGTTAGCAAGAAGTTGGGCTAGTCTCCCTTTGCATTAATTTGCTGGTTTGTGAAAAGGTAGAAACCTCTGATCTCAGAAAAGTCCTCTGCTTTCATTAGTCCTGAAACCTGTCAAACTGGGAACTCTGCCACTCTAAGCACAGCACAGGTAACCACGAGATGGTTACTTAAAAAATCCTGTGGCTGATTGGGATCTGAGGAGATGGCAACGCTATTGCTCAGAAGGAAATAAAACCCACTCTGGGGTTGGTCTGAGCTGCTAGAGCAATTCAGAGGGGAGGAAGAGACAACAGATCCTCGATGGGAGTAAAGACAATTCAACATACTTCTGCATGTGCGTGGGAAGCCTCACTAATATATTTACTAGTCTTCCAGGGACCTGGAAGAAAACCCTTGGATTGCCTTCAAATCAATCAGAATTGGTTTTCCCCTTAAGAACACTGTATAGTTCCTGAAGAGTTCAACAATGGAAGTCTGCACTTCTGGTGGTACATTAAAGCTGTTGTGTAGTGGGAAGAGATGCTGGAACCAGGCAGACTGAGAGGTTAAACTTTCAGGAGGGACCATGAGGCAGAATTGGGCACCTCAGAGAGGTGTTCAAGTGTCTTAGTGCAGGGACTGTGCTTCAAACTGTAGTCTGAGGTTCAGAGCATTGGAGTGTTATAGGGACAGAAGAGTTCCTTCTTCAGAGAACAGGCTGGCAACTGGCCCATGAAGAAGCTGCTGTCGATAACAGCTTCAAAGGCTCGCTGTGAGTTGGATGCTACTGTACTCTAACACAGGCTGGAAACCATCCTGCGCCTTGCAGGAGTGCAGAAAGAGAGATGAAAGACTTTTAGAGTAGGGTGTTGTTGCCTCAGATATAACAAGATAAAGTTGTAAGCAGTCAGAAATCTGTTTGTATGACTATTAAAAGACACAAGTCTACTATTTTCCAATGATTCTAGTATTTTCCAAGTATTAGTATAATAAGATTTTAACTTCATTAAAAGTTCTCTTAAGCCCTCTCCAAAAAAAACCGCTCTTGGTTTATGGGTTATAGCAAATTGAACTCTAGCCCTTTCTTTCTTCTTTATTCAAACAGCACCTTTTTAATTAACTATCAGAGGGGACCTCTTAAGAATAAAACCTTGTGCTACCTTCATAAGGAGGCATCTTCCTCAGGAGAAGCTCAAAATAAATTTTAACCACAAATCCCCTGTTGCTTCTAAAAATCTTTCAGTCAAACATTCTGTCTTGACTTTTACAGTCTTTGTTTCACTCAGCAATGATGGAAAAGGAAAATTAATGTAAAGAAAAGTTACTTCTAAGTCATAAAAAGCCTTCAGGGAGAACTGCAAAAATACTGACTCTTCCCACACACCTTTTGTCTTACACTGGGCCAGTCTTACATTGACCTTCCAGTTCACTTAACAAGGCAAACTAACTAGATTTAAGAGCTTCATTATGTGCTCAAGGGCTTCTCTCCAGCTGCTGGCATGGCCTCTCTCTCACCCTCTTGACCTCTTAACAGCCTCTTGCACTGAGAAATGTCTAGTGAGTACTGAAATTTTACAGCTGGTTCAGATGATGAGGAACACACAAGGAGACAAATTACTATTGCAATACCATACCTTAACAAGAATGTGGATTTTGAGTCATTAATCCTGCCATTGGTCCACTTCTGTAGAGCTGAGGTAACTTCAGAATTCTGAGGTGTAGCTCATGGTTATCAGGCAATAGCATCTGAACAGCAGAGGACACGGATCTAGTAATTACAGTGTAGCTTCTTTCATATTTTCTCTTCAGTAATACAATTAAGTGAGGCATCACAGTGCAAGCTCTTTGTTGTATTTTTTTGTATTAAACTCTTTAAGAGACCACAAAATTAACACTCAAGGATGTCCAGGAACCTTCTGGCCGATCTCAACAGATAGGAGTCCATCCCTTTCTTTAGCACAGCTGAGGCATGGTGTTCATCATGTAAGAGCACTGGGAAAAGCGCAGCAAAAATCCCGTATTAGTAGAATCTGCTTGCCTGTTTTAGCCCCACTGAAGTATCAATAGCAAGGATCCTTTCACAAGGGTACAAGCCAGCCTAAAGCCAGAGGTGGTGTGGATCAGGTTGGTCAGACAAGTCTGGCAGCATCTGAATGAGAACAAACACCTCTGGTCCTGCTGCCTACATTTGCTGTGGGAAGTGGCATGACATCTTTCTCTTTTTCAGCCACAAAGGCTGAAACCCTGATGACAGGTAAGAAAATTTTCCCTCCATCCTCAGAAATGACAGTAAGTAAAGTTTGCATCACGTAACACCTGTATATGTCAAAATGGGGAAAAGGAAAACAACCCCATGGATGCACCCTGGCTGACAGTAGGTTGCTGTGTGAACTTGGACATGAGGAAGAGCACACCCCACTGTGGAGCTGGGTGATGAAGATATCCTCAGAGACATGTCTTGGCAGTGAATGCCAGTCTTGATGTAAGCATAGCAGTATTCTCTTTCTGTTGGACAGGTTGAAGGACGTTCCTGAAGGATGGGCTACTCTGTGCCAGCTACAGCAGAGTGACCCAGGCATGACTGGCACACATGACACATCGTGTTCTGCCAGGAAGACATCATCTTCCCTCCACAATCAGTGTGAGGATTAGAGGATCCTTTCCAGGCTTTACATGTCACTGTGAATTAGTGTGGACAAACTTCACCCATGTGGGTGAGACCTTCCCTCTTGGTTGTGGATGGGAGTGACAGTTCTCACCAAGAACCCTTGTTCCACAAGCACAGGGAAGGGAGTTAAGCTGGATCCAACCTTATTTGGTTCAATAGCTGTTCTCTTCTTGTTGGCTTTTGCCTGATTCCTGAAAGAGTTGGTTTGCTAAACATGGGGAAATTTCCTCACTTAAAAAAACCCAACAACCCAAAAAACCAAACAAACCAACAAAACATAGCATAAAACAACAAAGACAGAGAATGAACATTTTTCTGTTGTTTTGCCAGTCACCAGGAGAGAAAGGCAGGTGCCAGAGCCCAGGAGAGGGTATCTATGGCAGCTGACATGTTGGCCCATCAAAACACCTTTGAGGTTATCCATGCATCTAGAAGTAGGCAGAGGTCTAAACACTTCACTAGTGTGAGACTTTCACTGCTTCAGAAGCAACTGAAGAGTCAGTGCTGCAATGTTAAATGCAGTGCAGCTGTGAGTGTGCTGACCCTGTGCCGGCACACTAATGTTGACAAGTCAAGGAACAGATTACACAAACCTCATGTAACCAACACTGCTTTGAGAAGCCAATTGCCCTTTTGGATTCTGGTTTTATGTATTTGTTACTAAGGTTATCTGGTAAATGGTTCTTGTGGTGTGTGCCTTGAGAGTCAGGACACTTAGTCCTGGCACTCTGGATTGAACAGGGAGCAGATATGCTTGAAACAAATGGACAAAAGGTGCAGAGGAGAAGCACCTTTGCCCCTAGAACTGACAGCAGGTAGGAGGAAGAAAATGACTAGCTGGGTCAGGTCTCACTTCAGCATCTCAGGTAACAATGGTCAGAGGTGTTTTGGGAGAAGCTGAGCCTGGAAATAGCAAAAGGAATGTTGCACCTGTGAAGTGATGAAAGAACAAGACTGCTGTCCCAAATAATTACCATCTGAGTTGTGACCCTCTGGTCAGACTGGTGAGGTCAGCTGAACATGGACAGAAAGAATATTTTGAGAAACATATCTGTCAGATGGTCATCTTTGTAGGAGAAAGCAGATAGAGCCAAGACTCTGTGTGGGACCACAGAGAGCAGTAACGGGGAGCAGCAGCAAATCCTGGTGAGGGTGTCCCAATTAGCATTTAGGTGGTGATTCCTGGAATAGGCACTAAAGCTTCAGAGTAGTGAAAGCCCACTGGGGATGAGTGATAGACTAGTGCAAATTTAGATCCCTGTCAAGCCTAGCCAACAAAGTGGGAGGAAGTTACAGTGAAGCAGGACGTGGTTAATACTAGTTCACTTTTCAAAATCTCAGCAGTGGAGGCAACCAAAACATCCTGGGGAGAAAGGACCATGGGTAACTATCAGTTGCCAGCTTTCTCAAGTGTGTCCTCACAGACACAAATGCCTTGCCCCTCAGTAAAGAACGTTTGTACTGCACAACACAATCATACAATTGTAGAATCATGGAATAGTTTGGTTTGCAAGGGGCCTTCAAAGGTCATCTAGTCCAATCCCCCTGCAAAAAGCAGGGACAATGCCATGAAGAGATGAGCAAAGTGGCTAGGCAGGCATCAAAAATAATCCAACTTGGAGCAAGATTAATAGACCCTTTGGGGGCTGCACTGCATTTGCCACCTGAACTATCTGGCATGGCTTTGCAGTGGGTAAGGAAGATGCACTGATAGACCTGTTAAAAATCTTGCTGCAGATGAAGAAGTTTCCTTGACAAGGCTAAGAACCATAAACAAGCTTCTGGTTTTCCGGGCTATATTTGGGTTGTGTGACAATGTTTTGGTAGAGGTGGGTGGGGGATGCTACAGCTTCCCCAGTGTTCAACAGACCCAATGCCAGATGCTTCAAGACAGATGCACTCCTGGTCAAGGCCAAGTCTATCAGTGATGGTGGCAGAGCCTCAGGGATAACATAGTTAAGAAGGGGAGAGAAAAACCATCACAAGAGCAATGACAGATAAAGAAGAGAAGAATAAGAATATATGGGAGAATATAACCCCTCTATATATGTCCAAGTTAAGCAGTCAATGAGTGATCTCTCGCTGCCCTTAACTCATGAGCCTTTCATTTTATTTTCACTCCCCTGCCTGTTTGAGGAGGGGACTGATAGAGCAGCTTTGGTGGGGACCTGGCATCCAGCCAGGGTCAACTCACCACCCAGTACTGCAGTTCAAATCAGTGCCAGAATGTCCACATAATTGACCTGTCCCTTGGTGCTCCTAGTGTCACCAGGACAGTTATACCTGAGTAACTGGGCTAACCATCTACTGTTCTTCACTCTCCAGGCTGTTGTCCTATCGTACCATTTCAGCAGATTTAGCTGTGCTGTGTGATTGTCTAATATACCTACCCCACAGCATTAGCAAGTCCCTGTCTTTGTGCAGACTGGATTATATTTATGGAAACAAACCCATCATCCCTCAGGAATGGATGTAAGCACATGCTTGCATTCTCTGTGTAGCACAAAATTAATCAACTGCAGTTGCCAATTTGTTGCTCCTGTGAGGAAACATCCAGTCATGTGCCTCCTGTTACTTTGGTTTCTATTTTTTACTTTTTTTTTTATCACTTCTGAAATCACAGTGGAAGAAGCAATGTTATTGAAGCCCTAATCACCAGTGATTGCATGCATAAAGACCTAGAGATCAAATGGTAACAGCAGCTGCCCACTGTTAGAAGGGAAGTGAAAGGTTACCTATCTGCTGCAATGTGAGTTCAGACAGATATGGTAGCTGTGCACAGCAGAGGATCCTGTGTCAGCAACTACTCTCCCTGTCATCTGCTTGGCACAACACAGCACTGTGCATTTCCTTTCCCTCCTAATCCACACAGAAATTAATGGGTATGCTCAATGATCTAAAGGGATCACAGCGCAACTCTTCTGCTGTGAAAGTTAAGTGCCCGAAACATTTAAAACTTATTAAAAGCAAAATGATTTAAATGTGCTTGATTATTTCACTGATTAATATCTGACCAGAGAGAGGATGTGTGACTAGGACACAACTTCCTTCCTACACCAGCCTGCACAAGTGGCATCTCAGTGACTGTACAGGAGCAGTAATTCCTCCTGTCTAAAAGATCTGGAAGGAGATTTTCCTCCTTGCAGAGCAATCTCTTGCAGCAGTTTCTCTCCAGGTAGCCTCAGATCATTGGTGTGGTTAGCGGTTACAGCCTGCACTATGGTATAGATGTAAAATGAGGGAGTCATTGTCTCATTGAAGTGGCCAGCCAACACCTCCAGTTTGTCTTTACAATCAGCAAAATCAGAGTTCATGAGCTGAAAGGCACGCGCTGTAACTTGGTCTGCGCAGGACGAAAGAAATCATCTCAGATCTGTATCCAGCCAACATAGGGATTGCATGTTGTGCAGACACAAGTTCAAATTTCGTTCTTCCATTTCATCTTCTGTGGTTTTAGGTGTGAGCTGGGATCACAGATACCTTAAAACCTCCATACTGCACATTCAATTGCACCATTAGGTATATCAACAACTTCTAAACTCTCTTTAGCTCTTACTTAGGCCATGAAGCCCACTGCTAAAAAGATGAGATTGGGGCATTCCATGGTGTGGTCTCATGTAAAAAACAGTCATATGAAGAAAGTATAAGTCTAAAAAGAAATCAGGTCACTGAATTCAACATATTCAGGTTCAAATGTAAATGCTTGGGAGTGCAGAGTGATGACAGGCTCTGAGAAACTACTTTGGTAGTTATTTCAATGAGATATGAAACAGAGAGTGAGTGACTGAGTCAAGTAATAAAAAAGCATTACCACAATGGGTATGATCTGACTGCAGGATCAAAAACATAGAAATTATGTCAGCAACTGCATGCTTAACTCTGTTTGTATCTTTATCTCATGTGTGCAACATTTCTGACATGGAAATTCACTTGTTCTCTACAGCCTAATGTAAGTTACTCAAACACTGGCAGACAATTCAGCAGAACTTTCTTGCAGTAGACCACTGACTTCAGAAAGTAACAGTTATTTGGAAATATTTTGCAACATTTTGTCTTCTTTGAGGTGATATACTTAATTTAAAAAAAATTTAGATCCACTTAGCAAGAACATGAACTTAAGCCCTTAAATCAGGGACTCTGACTTGTGTTACACATTCTTTCTTGGGATTTCAGGAACAAATATATATCTTCTGGTCTATAAAATAGTTTCTTGTGGGTTGAGAAGGTAGATAAGTGAGATTAGAAGTGCGTGGCATCTTCACTCAATTGGCCCTTGGCAGAACAAGAATTATATCATTCTGTTCATCACTGAAAGGGTTCATTACTTCTGGCACAACCTGGGGAGATGCTTTCACCAGAAATGGTTCTTAAACATTTTTATGATAAGCAGTCAAAAGGGAATAGTAAGAAACAGACCAAATACAGCATAATCTAGAAAAAGTGTTTTTCTTAAAGTAAAAAACCCATATTTTCAATGAACCAGGTTTTTCCTTCAGAATATCTTTAGCTATTTTGATGAAAAATTGAAGTGTGTTACTTGAAAAAGGCTGGTCTTATGACTCATGGGAATTGTTGTTCCTTATGATTTCTATTCCTTTTTCTGTCTAAACTTCTGTGAGATCTTAGACCATGCAAAGACCTTACTCACTGCCTACTTTCTCTGTCCAAAGCTAGGAAAGCTAGTCTGATACATAAGATCAGACTACAAAAGAGAATAAAAGTATAAACAAACATATAATAACTCAGGCATCTTGGTGCATTTTATAAACTAGTATTTTTGCTATAAAAATTTCCATTGAAAATTTGATCATTTTTAATTTACAATTTTGGTTTATCAACATTTTCTCCAATATAATAAGCTCTGTTTAATCAGCTTCTCTGAAGTCAGTGATTATCACCAGGAGGATACACTTACTGCTCCTCATGCTTCTTTCTGGAACTCCGGCCCACTATGAGCTCAGCTGGTTCTAAGAAGTGATGCTGCAGTGAAGCAGATGAGTGCTCTGAGTATGACTGTGCTCCTCCTTCAGAAATTCCATGTTTAGTCTGATAAAAAATCACATTTGAACCTTTACCATGACCATCAAACTGTTTCCCATCAGGTTTTTTTCAGTCTCATTTTCCAGTTAATTTTTCCAGTTCATTTTCCAGTTAAATATCAAGTGCATTGGTGGAAGAAAAGTGATGGACTATGATGTCTTACAAATGCAATCATACCTTTGGTTAGAGGCAAGACCTAAGCACTGACTGTGCAGGCCCTTACCTTCCCAAGTTCTCTGTTTATGACTGCGACCCATTTAATCCCTGAGCCCTATTTGCTCCTGTGGGGAAAAAAACCCTCTAGAAGGCCTTTAGGAGGGATCTGTCTTCCCTGATTGGTCAAGTGATAAAAACATTGATGGATACCCATAAATGTGGGATGGATATCGGTTACTGACACCTCTTAATGTGAGAGGAGGGCTGTATCTGACAAGGGGATAATAGAAGCAGATGGAAGTCAGGTAAAATGGGAACAAAAATGATCAAAGAGGAAGGAAGTGAGTGATATTACGAAATGTAATGCTGAAGAGAAATTACAAAGACAACAAGAGATGGGAATAGGAGAAATCTAGAAAAACTGAACAAAGAAAGAGGAAGAAATAGGGAGAACAAAAAACTAAATACAGAAATACCAAAACCAACAAAAATGTTTGACAAGGAGTGAAAAGCCAGATGCAAACAAAAGAAAGAAAGTTTGATAGAATTAATGAGAAAAAAATATATATTGACAATATACGACGGTCATGATGAAAAAACTAAAGAGGTAGCATAAACAGCTTGAATGTAAATACATAATTTATATTTTATAGTTCAAAAGAATGATGAAGAGACCAGAACCTCAGCTGATGGCTAGGTTTTTAAATCAGATTAGACTGATCTAAATTTAACTGAAGGAACATGAAAGTAGGATGGAAGAGCATGGGGGTGCATGCTGCCTGTCTTTTAGAATTAAAAAAGGCAATGTACTGAGTCATTCCAGAAGAAATATGTGGATTCTGGAACAACTCAGACAATAGCTTTGTTTTCCTTACCTTTAAATCTTTTTTTTTCCTTAATTGATGGTGGCAGAAAAGTACCGTGGTGAGATTTGAGAAACCACAATGACCATATTAGCTAAGTGAGAACATATTTCCTTTCAGAGCTCTAACATATGAATCAAAACTAGCTAACACGCAGATTTTCAAATAGTTGTGTTAAAAAGAACAAACTCTTTCCACTTGCTACAGCCTGAAGGTGAAGCACAAAGCATCTGCAGATGAGGCTGACTGATTAAAAGAAACTGTGTTGAAAAGGTAAGTTGGACTGGTTACCTTGTGTTAACTTTGGAATTCACTAAATGGTTAATTCTTCACCTTCTGAAAGACTGTTATTTATTCTGGATATTGATTATATTACAGACTGAAAGCACAAGATACATTTAAATTAGAAAGCACCTGATTATGGAACAAGGTGAGCAATAGTTTTTGTAAAGGATCAGCTGAAACTCTGATTTGTCTTTTAAATAGCCACTAAAAATCTGACCTATATTTTGATGACATTCTTTCCATGAAACTATGTTGATAATAACCAGTTTCTTCACAGGCTAATCTCGGTATTCCAAAGGTAAATTGTTGTCTGAGAGAGATGTTGGGAGCTGTTACTAGAAGTAGAAATGCTTGTCCGAATATGTATTACCATCGTGATGGACTTGGTGATTTGAAGTCGCAGATGTTTTTGTAATGGAGAGGGATTTTCTACTTCTGCTACTCATCACTTGCTGGTTACATGACTGCCATATGTTAGGTTTGTCTTTGTGCAATGAAGTTGGCTTTGCAAGACACAGGTCCATCTCTTCACTCCCAAAGTTATGAGAAAGAAGCACTAGAAATGCTTCAGTGAAATATCTCACAATGACATATGAGCAAATTCCATTACCAACAGAATGTGTTCCTACTCTGAATTTGCTGGTTTTAACGGGGTTTGAGCCCATGTTTCAAACTGTCAGAGACTGTGAACAGGAATCAGTGGTTTTCTTCAGACAGTGTTTACAGAAAGCGAGTTCTCTGTAAACAGGATCAAGGCTGTTATATATAGCTATGTTACTACAAAGAGCATATGCACCACAGTTTTTCAAGAATAAATGTACTATGCCTTGCAGCACTTGAGGGACAGGAGATTTCAAAATGAAACTTGTATTTTCTTTCTAAGAAAGTCTATACCTTACAAGCCTCATCTCAAGTTAATTACATGATTTGCATTACTACAATTTGACATGCAAATAAGAAGTCAGGAAAAGAACACAAAAATGTAGTTAAAAGAAAAGTCAAAGCCACTTTTAGCAAAGGTTCAAAGGACGGCCTGAAAACCTGTGAAGTTTTAATGATGGAAATTGTTATAAATTATGAAATTATAAATAATAGAGTGAAAAGTACTTCACTATTGTGATTAAGGATGTCTTGAAAGATTCACAAAGACTTCTGTCTTCCCCTCCTTGTCTCTACACTGAAACTCACACATCTTCTTTCCTCCGTGTTACTGGACTTTATAAAACCATTTTCAAGTGCTTTACTACGTTATGGATTTAATCATAACATGCTCGAGATCTGTGATGACAGGGAGCAGTTTAGTCCAAACAGCAATAAGGAGGCCAAATTAAACTTATAGTGACCCTGCTGAAGTTATTTGAGTCACAGATAGATTTCACACTTTTTTGCTTTGTATGCATCAAACAGTGAAGATTGCTGTTCAGCAGTAGCAATGAAAATATGCATGCACCACCTATGCATGCACACTTAGATAAAACAAGACTCTCATTTCAGGGCTTTTAGGTATCTCTGTGTTCTTCCATGCATATGTATTTAGTTATAGCTGAAGTCTTGGATCCTATGAAAATGAGCCATTGAGAAAATGACATGTTCCTGCTTAGATGATTATGAACCATTATGACATGGTGCTTTAAATGTGCCAGTTCTCCTTTTGACACTAGGCAGCATTTTTATTTCATTCGCTGGGTATAGTCAGTGGAAAGAAGCACCAAGCTTAAGGTGGTAGGGAGCCACTGCTACTGTGATATGCTCAGTTTAGAAAAAAAGAAGAATGAGCAGAACATCTATCATCAGAACATCTATCATCCTGCATTTCTTTAGGCCCAGTGTTCTATTAATTTAATCATATCTTACAATCTTGCAAGACTGTCTGTATTTATGCCATATGGAGTCTCTAATGAGATTACAAGAACAACTCCTAAAATAAATAAGGAGATCCAAGAGGGGGCTTTGCCAGGTTTTTTTTTCTTTTTTTCCCTTCCTGCTAATGCAAACATCTAAGCTGTATTCAGAACCAAGGTCTGGAAAGAAAACTTTTCTAGTTTTAAAATTCAGGAATCATGAAATGAAATACTTCCATGTCTAGTTCCAACTAACTTTAGTGACAAACCTGAAGAGCATGAACATGAACAGCAAATGTTTGTGCCAAACAGGCAACTACAACCACATTTTACTTATTTACCTGCATTTACATATTTTGTGTTAGCAGATCAGGACAAACATTTGGGTTATGTGCACCCTGACATATTACAGATTACTATTTTTTTCTTCTAAAGCAGCTTAAATTATTACTTGTCTCATTTCACAGTTTTACTCTAAGCAGTTCTTGTTGATTTAAATGATTGATGTTGAAACTACTCATCTGCATGATATTAAGTGCACCCTTTGCAAAACCAAGTCATCATTCAGGACGTGTTCCGAGCACAATGGCAATTAGCACTCTGCTTTTTATTATTCTAATTCTAGCTTGATTATTTTAAAAATAATATTACATAGGTAGACTAATAAGTAAATTAATAAAATATTTGCCTCCAGCTTGCTTGTTTTCAGCACAGAAACATTTTCCTTTACATAAAAAACCAGGTTATTGCTGTTGCTTGTGAGGAGGAAGTGGTGGTTATTTCAATCTAACTCTGTACCTTTAACTAATGCTGTTATTTCTTGTTTTCTAAATTAGAGTGTACTGCTGTTGAGGCTGATGGTAAATGTTCTTGAGGCAGCCAAAATAGACATTAAAAGAGTCACACATCCTCTTTCACCTGGCCTTCAGAGGATTTTCAAATCTGGTAAGTACTAAAATAAAGCATATAATCTATAATCCATGTTTATGTGTGGCAAATGTATTAAACTGAACATGTAAGTGGGATTGTACTTACAAAGGTGGACTATTCTTAAAAGTACTTAATTACTGCATTTTTTTATTCATAGAATTCTCGTTTTTTTCCTCAGGTCTGTCTTTATTCATTGTCTTTTGTTTGTATAATTCAAATAGTATATGTGTTCTTAAGATTGTGGTTTAGTCTTACATTTGAGTACTCACACACTGCTTTTATAGTGAAAAGAAACATGATAATGTGGATAAAGTGAAAAAATACTAAGCTCTAAAATTCAAGACTTATATATTCAATATTCAGAACATAAGTATTTTGGAGTACACATTCACAGACATGCCCATATGTAGTACATAACCAATGTTAGCACATACTACCTTACATATATATATACATATATATATGTGGACATTTCATTTTATATTTGCCTAATACATTAATGTTAAATAAAGATGTAAATATGCAGATTATAAATTATAAATGTGCCTACTGAAACACTGTTAGAAAGATTTGAATCGAAGAGGAAATCGTGTTTTTAAGAGTTCTGAGTCAACTTCCTCAGCAGCCAGTGTACCTTTTTAATAACTTCAGTGAATGCCATTTCAAATTCAGAAAAGGAAGTCACCTCAAGAGATTTAAATCAGATCTAAACCTGATCTCTGCAATTCTGATTTCAGCTCGAGTCCTTTGCTACAACTCTCATACTAACCGTCCTCAGGAAGATTCTGCTGGACAGTGGAAGTAATTTTGCTAATAAATGTCTGGCTAGTGGTGCCCCTTTGAACTCCTGTAGAATCAGGAAGAATATAGATCTCTCCTGTGATGAGTAGTTGTTGTTCCCCATATAATCTCTGCTGATCTCCTCTGCGAACTAAAGAGCCTTTTCTCAGTGATAATCTGAAGAGATATCCCTTCTTAGCCTTCCTTACAGGCTGTTGGAAACACCCGTGATCTCTTTCTTCTATAGGCCTTCACCCAATCATCTTCCTTCTGTATGTTATGCTTATGTTTGAGAGTGGCTTTGTCTAAGCGGAATGAAGAGTGACTTTTATAGAGAAGATATGCTGTCAGGGTCTGTTGGTATATTTTAACCATGTAGGTCTTAAAAAGACATGAATGGCAGACACCTAGAATGGCATTTTTCTTGCAACAATAAAATGACAGTTTCTAAAATAATAACCTAGACAGGTAGCCCTTAAATTCTGTCCAGCTGAAGAGATACTGTAGCTGCAGCCAAGTGCAAAGGTTAACAGAAACACGAGGCAAGGTCATGAGCATCTGGCTGGATGAGATTACAAAGTGTAAAGCAGCAAACGGTGACTAAAATTGTGCAAAGATGGGCTAGGGGACCACAGCCCCAGGTTAATTGCATAACTTGCCTGCTTGCCTTATACATCTCTGCACTTCTGAGAGACACTTTTAAGTTGTTTGAAATTTGTTTCAGAAGGTGTTCAAGCACTTTCAGGCTGTCATATTCCTGCAGCTTCTAAAAATCAGTTTTGAAAAGCAAGTAGAGGAAGCTGAAGAGATGGTTAAAGATTTGTTTAAAGGGCAGCAAATCCAGATAAGCTGTGATGCCTTAGCAATTTCATATGGTTTGGATCTTTACCCAGCTACCTCCCTCTGTCATGAGCCAGCATCCCCACGAGTCATCCTCATGTTTTTGGAGAGTATTCTGTCCTTTCCCTCCCCCAATTTCCCCATCATATCTGGACTTCATCTGCTCCACTTCTACAAATTCTTTCTTTCTCTTTCTCTCTCATTTTCAACACTAAGTAGTTCCCAAACAAGAAGGTTTTGGTTTTGTAGACTTAAAGCTGACCCATGTGCTCTTCCCAATTAATAGCATGACTAGCAAAAAACAGACAAACTCCAGACAAAACTGCCCTTCACAGCCTTAACAAATATGGCACATCATGTCATCCAGTCCCTGAAATTACTACCTTGCTGATAGGTGCAGTTCTCAGAGAGCAGCTAATGGAAAGAAGGGAAGGGAATTCTTCCCTTGCATGCAAGGGAATGCTGAGGAATTAAATCTCCTGTCCATGAGTTCTTGTGTGAGGTGGAACAAGTTATGTAAGCCCAGCTTCCCACATGTGGCCACCAATGGCATGTTCCCCATTTAATTTTGCTGTGACTTTAGACTCTGTGATCTGATTTGCAGAAGTCTGATCCTGGATGCAAACAGTCAATGGATTTAATCCTTTACATAGCTGATGTCCTTCATCATTTTAAGTACTCTTATAAGTGATGTTGAGGGGGATACGTGTCTCAAACTGAACATCTCAAGCAGACAGTTAACTCTAATGACTCAGGTTCTCCCTTGTAAATAAAGGTAGTAATGCTTCCTCACCACAGGCTGTTGTACAAATTTAGTAACCGCCATTTGTAATACAATTAGGGATCACAGTGACAAAGCAAAAAAGTTGTTTTCATAGGGTGCTGTCTGAACTGCACACTGAATACTGCACTCTAAATCTGTGCACTGAACAAAGACAAAACACCAGTCCTCAGTCTGTTCATATGTTGTGTACTATCCTTTACACCATAAGAGCCTCTTGTTCTGGTGCTCTTCAATTATCTCACTAGTGTAATAGATAAAGGACAAATAATGTGATGTTGAAAGTGCTGAGATACACTGATAAAGTGTCTGAGTGAAAAAAAAAGGTAAAGTGTTGCATTACTGTTATGAAGTATGCAAAGGAAGTACTGTTTATTTTTCTATATTTCCCACAACACACTGATTGTCATTGTCATACAGAAGTTCTCAAAGTAAAATTTAATTTATTCTTATTTCTTGTGGTGCAAGTTCAATGTGAAGTAAGTCACATATTCTCGTATATCATTTATTAGCCTATGAATAAAAATTCAATATGTAAGATTGTGCTCTTAATGATACTGATACAAACCATTAACTTTCTACAACTGCACATTTTGTAGACATGTATGATTTGTTAATATGCTCCAGTGATGAGATTCTGTTTTGAGTAGGTTTTATTTCAAATTTTGTTCTTCTACTTGTTCACACTTCTTGTGCTGGTTTCCAGATCTATTCTACTTTATTTTCTTTTCAGAAATACTTGAAGAAAGTATTTTGAAGTTTTTCTGAACATATTTTTCTGAGAAGTGTACTGCCAAAATGAATTTTGTAAGTACCTAATTGGTAAACTATATTAGTACATCAATAAAGGAATGATTTTGTAAGATCCAGTTCTATGAGGCTGCAGATCCAAACATTGTAATTTCAGGAGTGATAATCTGAAGAGATGTTTCTGACAGCAGAGTTCACTGTTAAAGCACACTATTTATTGATAACTACAGGTTTGGTGTTTGTGGTGCAGGTTGATGTGTCTCAGACTAGCTTTCATGGGTTGACTGTCTACCTGAGTAGAGAGAAGTAATCATTTTTGGGATTGGTTTAGTCAAGCTACATTAGTATAAAATGCATAACATGCTAGAAAGCCCTGCTTGCCTTCTGTGATGATAAAGAAAGACTAGACCCCTAATTCAGATTCAGACTTTTACACTGTAGAGTCTTCTGTGACAGCAGACTAGTCCTTTCTCCATAATATATTTACATATGGAGACCTTTGGGCTATCCAAAAGGATTGTTTCCATGTTTGTATTTTAAGTAAGATTTTATGAAATTTCCTAGATAGTTCTTACATGTCTCCTCTGTAGTGTTAAATACATTTGTAATTGGAACGTGTGGTCAGTATCTATCATGTTTCTACTATACAGGAATTAAAGATTAACATCTGTGTGTTAACTGATGTTCTCCTTTTTCACAGACAGACCCTCGTTCCACAGATTACCCCTATTATTCAGACTATGCTTCTCTAATCATGCCACCTTGTTCTAAGCTGGAAGTCAGGAACTTCACAAAAGCATTTCTTCCAGTTGCATATTCATTGATTTGTATCATCGGCCTCTTTGGTAACATCTTTGTAGTGATGACCTTTGCTTTATATGAACGAGCCAAATCCATGACGGACGTGTACCTCTTCAACATGGCCATAGCAGACATACTGTTTGTTCTTACTCTTCCACTGTGGGCAGTGAATTACGCTGCTGACGAATGGATTTTTGGCGATTTCATTTGCAAAATGACTAGAGGTATCTATGCAGTCAACTTCAGCTGTGGCATGCTGCTTTTGGCCTTCATCAGCGTGGACCGGTACATTGCTATCGTACAGGCAACAAAGTCTTTTAAACTCAGGGCAAGGACTCTCGCGTACAGTAAACTCATTTGTTTGGCTGTGTGGGTATCATCAATTTTAATCTCTAGTTCCTCTTTTCTGTACAATGAAAGTTACAGCTTCTCCATCAATGAAACCAAAGAGATTTGTGATCACAGATTTGACAGAATGTCTGAAAGCACGACGCTGAAATCACTGCTGCTCTGGCTACAAGTGGCATTTGGATTTTTTATACCTTTAATATTCATGATTTTTTGCTACACCTTCATTGTCAAATCCTTACAACAAGCTCAGAATTCCAAAAGAAACAAAGCAATCCGTGTGATTGTATTAATTGTTGCTGTTTTCCTAGTTTGCCAGGTACCTTATAACATTGTTCTTCTCATGACAGCTGTCAACATGGGAAAGATTGACAAATCTTGTGACAGTGACAAGAGAATGGCTTATGCAAAGTACACCACTGAAGCCATAGCATTTTTACACTGTTGTGTGAATCCTGTGCTCTACGCATTTGTTGGAGTGAAGTTCAGAAATTATTTTGTGAAGCTGATGAATGACCTGTGGTGCAAGAGATACAAGAAAGACAATAAACGTAGTTCAAAGACAAACTCTGATACTTATAATTCAAGACAGACTAGTGAAATTCTGACTGACAACGGATCATCTTTTACTATATAGTACAATTTGAACAACATTATTACTGAAGGACTCTTCTCACCAAGCAGCTCAAACCAGTGTCACTGTGCATGTAACAGCAAATCATCTGAGCTTCCCTGTGCCTCTGAGGGAGCTCCAATGATCTACAACTCCTTTCAGGAAATGAATTAAGATAAAGGAATAATACTGTCCTGTATAAAACTAAAATCTTACTCACTTCTCTTAATGCTCTTCTACAGTACATTCTCTTGGAATTGTAGGGAAAATGAAGTTTACAGAGGAACCCTCCTCATTTTGTAAGGAAAAATTGTATCTCATCTGTCCTACAACACTGAATATTCCCAAACTAAAAAGTAAATTAATAAGGTTATGTCTAGGCTCATTCTAGTATTTATGCTGTTTCTGTTAATTACTTCTACCTGTAAATCCTACTGAAGTGTAGCTCTCCACTGTGCTTATAGTGCAGACGGGTCACATTGTGGCAATATTAACCCAAAGAAAGGGCATTTTGAGCAAAGCACCACAAGGAATGCAAACTGAGAAATGTAGAAACAGGCTGCTGACATAGCTAGGCTGAGGTGCTTGGTCTTGTAAATCTTTGCCCAGTGCTATTCTGAACATAGTGAAGCTTTGCTTGAGAGTTTCTTTTTGTTTGGCAGAGGATTTAGGTGCTGGAATCCAACAAATCTGATAATCTGATGAATGTCTCTTTGTGAAAAGTGTCTTTCTAGGTGAAATTCACACTTCACTTTTTAAAAGGCAACTAACTGTCTGAAACTGCAATTATTCCAACATTTTTGTTGGATCTTGCCTGGTGACAAAATATGAAACATTTCTTTGTATTTAGCTACCACTAACAAAGATTCCTTAGGAATGGCTTTACCAGCTCAAATATGCATGTATGTAGTTTTAGAAATTAGTTATAAATTATTATCTAAAAAAAAGCAGAATCTGACTTAATTCAGCCCAAATTTTTACTGAGTCAGTATTTGACTCACTATGAATATAGGAATGTTTATAATAAATGCAATTAGTTTTACCCAGTCATGGCTCTTGAGCAAGTCCTCAGTGGAACTGCTCGTGGAGTGAGTTTTACCACTGTAGCAGTCACTGTGGGATGGTGAGACAGACAGAGGCAAGAGCTGAAGGACACACGGGCAGGATGGAGGAGAGGAACACCACTGTTTGTAGTGTGCTGAAGTACCTACCAGCCCTCTGCAGTTCTGCTGTGATGGGAGTGGATGCCATAACAGTGTCTGGATTTGTTGTTGTGTGGGACATTACACTCCTTCGGTTGTAAAAATTACTGAAATTTGACACTTGCTGCTTAGCTGGACTGGTTTTTTTTTTTGGTTCATAGTTTAAGAGATCAAGGAGCTTGTATAACTAACAACCTTATTTAGTAGCAATGGTCCAAGAAGGACAGTGCTGGAGCTGAAGATCCCTTGAGGAAAGACATTAATAAGGCACATGAAACTAGTTCTGCCTTGGCTGGTGCAATCCATCCTTGCTTCTACTGCAGTGTGAGATTTTTAAATATCAGTGCCAGATATGATAAATATTGCATATATTTATCATAACTGAATTGTAATTTTGAAAGAATATGATAGAAAATTATGTAAATATAGATGCATGCATTTGCTGTATATAGCAATGGTGATTTTCTGGAAGAGAATTCAGCAAATAAAAAATGTAACTGAAAAGGAAAAAATCCCCTCGTATCAATGAGTTCCTTGCTACATGTATTGCCATGAAACATTCTCTTATTCAGTGCAAATTCTCTCATATCTGAACGGTCTGTCCATCAGAGGCTCCCTGAGGGAGTGTACCCAGGGTGGGAAGTTCACAGCTGAAGCAGCTACAGTGACTTTTGGGCAGAACCTCATAAAGCTCCAAAGTGCGTCCCCCACTTCCTGCTGCCCCATGCCATGCCTACATTGGCCTCCAGCCACTGAACAACCCAAACACTGCCCCAATGGGGCTTGGAGGCCAGACAGCAGCCAAGGGGCAGTCACTGACGTGGCACTGGCACTGTCCCACCAGCAGTGACTTGCTGACAGACACCAGGAGAGGGCAGGGCAAGTGTGCCATGGCCTTCCTGAAATGGTTCCTGGCTGAAAGAGCATCCTGCCTTGGGGGTGAGGGCAGAGGAAGAGAACAAAGCAGGGTCCTGCAGCCCAGGGACTTCTCCAGAGAGAGGGGTCAGCCTGGGGCCTCACAGGTCATCAGTCCCTTGTAACTGTGAGGGACCCAGACAAGCTGGTAGTGGTGGTGTGGGACATGTGCCTCAGGCAGGAGCAGGCACAGCTTCTTGGCTGCTGGATTTTGTGAGGGTAAAAAGCTCTCTGGAAATGACATTGAAGTGTAGAAATTGTACCCAGCTACTCCCCAGTGCATGTGGGAGAGAAGTCCTGCTGAGGGAAGAGGAATATGGCTGCACATATGGGACTAAAACAGCATTTGGAGTATGAATTGTGCTGGTGCCAAGGCCTTGCCAAAAGTCCTGCTTGAGGTGCAGCCAAAATCTTGATTGCCATGAATGAGCGCTCTGTTCCTAGGAAAGATAGGGGTGAAGGACAACATGGATTCCTGTGATGGTTTAATATGTCTGGCTGCCAAGTGCCCACCAAAGCCCCTCTATCACTCCCCTCCTCAACTGGGTAGGGGAAAGAAAATGTAATGAAAGGCTCACTTACTGATTGCTATCATGGTACTTCGGCAAGTTAATTGAATTTATTACCAGTCAAAATCAGAGTAGTATAATGAAAAGTACAACACATCTTAAAAATACTTTCCCCCCACCCGTCCCTCCTTCCCAGACATAACTTTGTTCCTGATTCTCTACCTCCTTCCCCACGGCTGGCAGGGAGAGGGGAATGGGGGTTACAGTCAATCCATCAGATGTTATTTCTGCCACCTCTTCCTCCTCAGGAAAAGGAGTCCTTCTCCTGTCTAACCTTGAGTCCCTCACACAGAAGACAGTCTTCCATGAATTTCTTGAGCTTGAGTTCTTTCCATGGGCTGCAGTTCTTCACAAACTGTTCCAGTGTGGGTTCTTTTCTATGGTTTCCAGTTCTTCAAGAAAAGATGCTCCAGTGTGGGTTCCCTGTGAGGTCACCAGTCCTGCCAAGAAACCTGGTAGCATGAGCTCCTTTCTCCATGGGGCCACAGGTCCTCCCAGGGAGCCTGCTTCAGTGTGGGCTTCTCACAGAGTCACAAAATCACAGCCTTCTTTCAGACATCCAGCTGCTCTAGTGTGGTGCTCCTCCAGGGACTGCAGGTGCATCTCTGCACCCCTGTGGACCTCTGCAGGCTGCAGGGGGACAGCTTGCCTCACCATGGTCCTCATCATGAGTTGCACATATATATCTCTGGAGCCTGGATCACCTTCTCCCCTTCCTTCTTTGCTGGCCTTGGTGTCTGCAGTGTTGGTTCTCTCACGTATTCTCACTCCTGTCTTCTCTGCTTGCAATTACTTGTGTGCAATAACTTTTTTTTTCTATTTAGCATTACCATGATGGCTGATTGGCTCAGCCTTGGCCAGCAGTGGGTCCATCTTGGAGGAGCCAGCTGACATTGGCTCTGTTGGAATTGGGAGAAGCTTCTAGCAGCATCTCAGAGAAGCCACCCTTATAACTCCCCCACTACCAAAACTTGACCACACAAACCCAATAGAACTCCCAAGGGGCTGCTGTGCAGGGAGAACCTCAGCTCCAGCCAGTGGGATGCTGGCTTTCTTACGCACACTTTGAGGGTAACTACAGGATGGAAGGGTGGGTAGATAGAAATTTAACTTAGATGTAATACCTTCTAGACATTTTTTATGAAATCTACCATGAAGTAAAAGAGAAAGACCAGTTCAGAGCAAAAGCAGTGGAAGAGAAGGATTGCTCTGCTCAATGTTCAGAAGCAGATGACCATAGTGGCAGGCTGGCCAGTGGATGTGGCTGATGGGCCCTCAGATATTCTGTCATTCCTTTGGTGACCATGCCAGCAGAACCAACTCATGAGCTGGGGCTGTTGGTAGTTCAGGGCATGAAAAGAGCACAGATTTAGAGGAGCTTGGGAACTTGGTGTTCCTTTTAATGCTTATGGAGCAACATTTCAAAGCTTACTATGCATACTGCATTTTATTATGGTTTTCTCCTTGTTGTGGTAGCCGTGAGTGACAAACATATGGTAAGATTTTCTTTTTTGCTGCATGTATTCCATCTGGGATTTTTGGAAAGATGAGGCTTGATTTTGCACAGGTTCTTGTTTCCCACCATGTTTAAAGAGAGAAGAACATATACAGTGTTGCATCATGTCTTACACAGAGATGTGGCTGATAAGCTTTGAGAAGTGGATTCATATCTTCCTCCAGCTGGGGCCTGGGGCTGGGTTGTGGTATTGGCTGCATGTACAAGGTCTCTCTTGTTAGCAGGTTCCATTCTGCTTTAGGTGGGTCCACGGTGGCCCTGCTTGATGCTTCCTGTTCTAGCAGTTCAGAAGGACATAGGTCATCAGTGCACACTGTTGAATAAAGGCATAATACTGCAGTGCAGGCAGTCTAAAGCTAAATCTGTTTTCTGACATCTGTGATCATGAAAATGGACCTGATTTATTATTCCTCTCCCCACAATAAATGACAACTTTCTGCACGTGGTGAAATTTTAATTTCATGCAGTGTCTCTTCTATTTATATATTAAATTTCGTAGAAGAGTGATCACTATAAACTCATGAGCCTGCAAGAGAGTCAAAGTGGATGGATAAGATCAAAGTCATCTGTGCCTTGCTTCTAGCAAGGCAAGGCAAATGAAAGAAAATGAAAATTATATGCCAAGGTAGATAGCATTTGGAGGTGATGAGTGGAAACTGAAGGGAAACTTGAAAAAACAGTCTAGAGAAGAACATCTTGTTATGGAAAGTTATTAATAATGATTAAGTACATAACAGATTTAACTCTGCTTTGCATCTTTGTAGGGCAATCTTGTTATTTACAATTGTGGAAATTCTGGGGAAATTTTCTTGCCACAGAAGTAGCAAGAGATGGTACTTAAAGCTTTAAAAATTTGGACACAATTGGAAAAATTTTCAGATTAAATGAAAATGATAACAGTTTCAAAATGTCAAAACAGTGTGTCTCATGAAGCATCTAAAATATTTTGACATTTCTGGTTAGTTTTCAGATGCTATAATAAATGCCAGGGAAATGATTTCACAAAAGCGCTGAAAGTGGTTCCTAATTGACTTTTGTGTGCTGCTGCCAAGTAATTAGGGTATTCCCTCCAACCACCTCCTATGGCAGGGGGTACCAATCCTCTGTCACTCCTTGTGAGTTAAGAGCTCATACCCTCTTTGAAACAATCTATGCAAAGTACAGCTAGAAAAAAAAGGGTGAAAAATTCACCCTCAAATTTTCCTACACCAGTAGATTTTATTTCTCTTCTGCACATCCTCCAGGCTGAAGAGGAAATTAAATGACACCTTCTCTACTGTGGATGAATGACACAAGACCTGCTGGTAATGATGTGACCACTAAGCAGAGTGTTGCTGTCTTGGCCACTTGGAGCATAGTTCAGTTCCTTTTATGATGAGTTCCTCAAAACAATTTCTTCATTTTTGGTTGAATCAACTCCATTGCCTAACCTGAGTTGAAAAACGCCTAAGTTTTATTTACTCTAGAAAAAAACCCCAAATCATTAAAAAGCTATTTTGAAGGTAAAAATTCTTATCCACCAAGTCGGGGTTGCTTTCACCACAAACTGAAAAACCCATTGCCTGTACAAATTTCTAGCTGATATCCATAGTCAGTTTTCTTCAAGTTGATGATATTGTGTAACCCAAGTGTAAATTCTGATGCACCATTCACATTTCTAATGAAATCTTCATCTTTCATTTATTTTTACTGCCTTTTTGTTAGAAATATATATTGAATCATTGCATTATCAATTTGATCTGTATATATTATGCTGAGCTAAATAAATCAAATTACTATTCTTCTACCAAAAGTTTTTGAAGCTCTTATTTCCTTTTAGTGTAGCTTTGTAATTTCCAGAAATTTATTTTAATTAATACAAATTGATGTAATAATATGTATAATATGTATTTAATGTATTTAGTCGGTATCAACTGGAATTAATTTATAAATTTGTGATTCACTGAGGATTGGGGGAAGTCGAGAACACACAGCTTCTTCCATAAGAAGCAGTGGCTGAACACTGAAGTAGAAGTCTTTTTCAAAATAGTGATCTGGATTTATGCCAACCACAGACAGCCATTATGCTTCAGTACAAAACATGGTAGGATTATTTCTGAAGAATTTGTGCTTAGCCCTATCTAGTGGTTAGGAATTATAAAGTAAAAAGCTGACTAATTACCAGAAAAATAATGATTTTTTTGTTTGTTTGTGTCTTATCCTGGATTAGATCATCTAGCTATTCTTTTTATCGTGATATGAAAAGATTTTACAGGAATATGGAGTTATTAAAGTAGTTACTACTGGAACTCTAATTGCTATCCTTGATTTTCTTTGCTCATGTTTTTGCTATTCAGATTTAAGCCTATGAATTTTTTGTAGGCATTGGACCAAATTTTGGTTCTAGTCCATGTAATTAGTTTGTTTTTATTTTTTACTAGTATCAAAAATGTTTTTATAAAAACAGTTTCTAGGTACTGAATTCAATTACAGAAATACAGAATGGAAAAGGAAAAGTAATACTAAGATACAGAAAAAGTACTGTTGGGTAGAATGCATGAATAGTGTATTTATGGTAGTTGGTTTGATTTCTAAGAGAGATATTTATGAAAGTTAAAAGAGTTTTATTAATATATCTCAGGTGAATTATGATGCATTTTAATGATCTGTCTCATAAGATTGTAATAGAAAATTGTAATATCTTCGTATTTCTTTTTCTGATTCAAATTCAAACCGGATTGAGCTCATAACAACAGGGGTAAAAATAGTACTGTGTTCAGAAGCTTTTTGCAGTTTATGGTGTTTTCAGACCAGGGGTTATATATATTGGCTTTGCATTTCAAAAGCGACTGCTCATAAGAAAGAACAGTATCAGCAAATGTACTAATAGTGAAAACAGAGATTGAAGAACCCGATGTACTTTTTATGTTGGAGTTAATTTGACATGAACACAGTGTTTGTTATTGAAAGTATTGTGTGTTCTGAGATTTTCATTAAAACAGGTTTTTTTTAACAGACTTATCAATGCAGGAAACATTTTCTACTTTGTTTGTATTAACCTCTTGTTCTTGTCTTAGGCTGTGTGAGGCAGCATTCATTAAAAGTTATTTCTAATTGATGTTGTGCTCTCAACAATTTTCATCCCTCACAGTTTTTATACAAACATCTGTTGATTTGTAACTTGACTTAAAATTTATTACTGAAAAAAGCCATGGAAATTATGGTTTTAAGATGGCATTATTGCTCGGAGTAGAGGATTTAATTCCTGTTCACTTTTTCTGTTCTTTCTTTTAATTTTTGTAAAGGTACAAATTGGTTTTTTTGTAGTAATGATACAACACTGCAGAAACTCATTAAGCTTATGCAGATGAATTGTGCACAAAAGGAAGTTAGGGTGAGGTTCTCAATTCTCTTCACTTAACCAAAGGTCCAGCTATCTTTGTAGCTGTAATAGTATACTGCTAGTATACTAATAGTAGTAATACTAGTAATACTATACTGCTCATGGAGATCTGTCTTGCAAAGGAAGTAGGGGCTAGTGGTAAGTGGCAGAAAGTTTTGTTGGTGTGCGGTGTAACCACATTATTGCTGTTTTTGTCTGTTTTGGCCAGTGTAGTTGCACTAGCAAAGTGCTCTTCTTGGGAACTTCACTCAAGGTGAGCTTCACTCAAGATGGAAAATTGGATGCCATGGTACAAAACAGACTGAGTCAATTAAGTGGCATCACCTAGTTCAGAAACAGAAAAGTGCTCCAATTTAAAAACTGTCTGCAAATCTTTGTTGTTATCTTCTTGACACAAGTGTGGAGGCTTGGATGTATTTGGAAACCATT
The DNA here is from genome assembly GCA_013397795.1 of Orthonyx spaldingii. Classification (NCBI taxonomy): domain Eukaryota; kingdom Metazoa; phylum Chordata; class Aves; order Passeriformes; family Orthonychidae; genus Orthonyx; species Orthonyx spaldingii. Next base: position 473 of record VZTJ01005394.1, on the reverse strand, counting down.
TTGGCTTTTTCGCCCCAAACTCATCCCAAGCTCCGGATTCATTTTGAGTTTAGTAGCCAGTAGAATACACAAAAGTACCAGTGTTCATTGAGTACAAACTTTTGTATTTCACATCTAATATCATAAGATGTTGTGAGACACTGCTACTTTCCTAACGATCCCTTAGATTTCTTCAGAGAGCACATATTTCTTTTAGGCCTAAAATTGTTTTCATTGTTGCATTTTTAAAAATCATCTGTGTGCTTCAATTTTAGTCTATTTGCTCACTCAGATTGGTGCAAGATTTCCCTCTAGTGGTTACAACATGTACAAAGTGTCTGAAAGCGTAATATCTGTACTATCTTAGGGTTTGTCATTTTTACATCGAAAAGATACACAGGTATGTAGGGCCTTAAACAGATATTATTACTTTTTAGATGTAATCGAAGTTTCCTTACAGCTTGAACGAACAGAGTTGTGGCGGTCATCCAGTC
>VZTJ01005393.1:1050724-1096413 GCA_013397795.1 Orthonyx spaldingii | reverse complement strand
AGCTAGCGGTCAGCGACAAGTGTATAAGACCTGCAGACAGGAGGTGATTAATACTTGTTACCTCTCATTAATTTATATTAGCTACATAAATATTATATTAGAAAACCAACCCTTTAATTCTGATCTCTCTGGAACAAAGACAATCCTGATTACATCTCAGCTATCAGTTATTGAGCAAATCATGTCTGCACTGGAACCAATCCAATTGCTTAGATTGCTTGTCGCTTGCATAAACTGAACGGTATGCCAAATAGAGCAGCATTTTATGAATGTACTAACTGCTATGTAAATAGATCAGAGTCAAAGGGGTAGGCGGGATCATTTTTTAATGACAGATCAGTAGATTCCTTAGTGCATTTCTTAACATGAAATACCATTTTGCTGAGAGCTTTATTGTCCTGGCAGTGACTGATGCACAGTGGGGGACATTCTTTGTATTATCACAGTCAATTTTAGCTCCTGATATTTTTATTTCTGACTCCTTCCAACAACTACATTTTTACTGTGTTTGCTACCAATGTTTCTCTATGCTACTTGCAGTGTCAAGAGTGTTTTTTCCCTCTTAATCCTTATTTCTTAGTGCTTAATCAATGTCCCACAAAGTTTCTTAAAACAGAGTCTGTTAAGTGTTAGGAAATGTACCCAAACCCATCCCAGCAGCTGAATGATACCTGGGTTAGGTATTTGCAAATTCCCTTATTCATTTTCACCTTGAAAGTATTAAAGTACTGATGAAAGATTTTATTCAAGTTCTCAGAATTTCTCATAAAAGGCTCATAACTTGACTTATTTTATTAAAATTTTTAAGCAATGTATTAGACGAACTTAAGAGTGAGAATGTCCAAATACCTGGAACCTAAAATTTAAATTTACAGTCTAGACCCTCTCCTTAGTATTGAGTTTAGCTACGTTTACTTCTCTTTCTCAGTGTCACTTGGTGTTTTGGCAGAACTGAACATCATTTAATAGAGAGCATTCAGCATCTAATATTGGAGCTACCTATAAGCTTGATAGACATGAGGCTCCTTGGGGCCAGATTTGCTAGCCTTTGTGTGGTGCTAATAAAGCTGTGCCATGCTGCATATCTAAATTAGCTGTGCAGACTTAAACTCTCCTTGGGACTGGCTCAGGGAACCTTTATGTCTCAGAGAAGCAGTCTTTGACCAGATCTCTGCTATTGGGAGCCCCCATTGATGGGCTGATGGAGGACACCATTTGGCTGACCTTTTCCAACTTTTAGTTTAATTTTTCAGAGAAGCCTCGTTTTAAATACTGAGACCTAACAGCTCTGGGGTTATGCAAACCTGATCTGGAAATGTGTGCCGGCTGCTACAAAGAGAGCATTAATTTACCCGTTATTTCCATGAGCTTTCTGTTCCCTGCCTACCAAATGCATAGATGCACAGATTCCTTGAGGACAGAGTTTTCTGGATGGATTACATCCCATGTGATGGGACTTTACCTCTTCAATCTGCTCTGGTGCAACACAAGAGTAATAGCCATGGCTAATCATGGCAGACAGGCTAATCAGGGAGCATGGAAATGAAAGTCAGAAGGTAATGCATTTTTATTCAGTGAGTTAATATTGAATGAATAACTGAAGTGTTCTGATAGAAAAAGGTCTCAAAATTTCATTTCCTTCTGTTTTTTTTCTTTAATGGTTACTGCAAAAAGCTCCATGTACTCTGGTTACTTTCATCACCAAGGAAGGGAGGCAGTGGCAATGTCAGTATCAGAGATTCCTTGCTTATTTTGATCTGTTGGATTTCTTTCATCAACTTTTGGAAGAATTTCTAGCTCAATGTGTCTCTTAGTGCATATTTTTTTCCAGCTTTTTAATTTATGCCTCTCCTAATGAAGTTCTTGAGAGTCTTCAGCTGCATGTGACAAGAGTTTCCTGAATGCTAACCTGGGACTGTGTCCTTTTGTGGATCATGGTAATTGTGAGATGAGTTACAGGAATGTTAAGTAGCTGCATTTTCCTTTAGGAAGCATACCAGACTGTCATTTCAAATCTATGAGGAAACATAGATATGTTACCATTCATCTGTGCTTTATTTCAGTACTTCCTACTGAGAGGAATTCATCTGGATTCTGTGCTAAATGTTACTATGCCTCCACTATGGCAACAAATGCAACAATATCGCTTCTGGTGTTTCTCTGATTTTAAAAGAAAATGTATGGCCACAAAACCTGCACATTGAGAGGGGTCACAATTCTGGCAGCAATATCCAATCTCACACTTTAATGCTCTTTCCAGTGATGAGTCTGTGGCAGTAGATATGTTCACATCTGCTCTTATGTTGTTCTGCTAGTTTGCTATATAAGATGAGGGGTGAAGAGGGAAAAATCAGTATGATCATCACACTTGTACAAATGCAAAATATTCCATATCAAACTACTTATCCAAGCAAACATCTCTAAGGATTTTTGTTCACTGTTGTGATATTAAATTGCGTATGCCTCATAATCTCGCCCTTTTAAACTACTCTTTCAATTTCTGTATGTAGTAAAAAAAATGTATCTATAAAACAGAAGTAATTGTCTTAGCTCCTTAAATGTACTGGGAAAAAAAGTGGTTTATATTTATATTATTACTATTTAAATTATTGTTTATATTATTATTCTTATTATATTATTTATATTACAGTATCCATTCAATGGTTGTTTGAAGAAGTCATAAAAGCAGATGAAAGATGCACTGTCAACAGTATAAAGGAGTCCTCTCCTCTTGAGGTCAATTGAAATGGAAAGAAAAGGTGACTGACAATAATTACTCCAGAGACAATAAACAGAAACAGGCCCACTAGGCTTGATTGCTCAAGGAACTTCAGAGCACAGAAATAGCAGGACTTATGGCACACCTGTTTCTACAAAATGCCTATTAAAAAACTCTTGTCATATATAAACATATAGAAAATACAGTCAAGGTTGCATTACCACTCAGGGCCCCATGAAGATCTACTAATTCATAAAGAGTCTAGATCTTTTCCAATATCAAGCTATACTGATTTTTGAATCATATCTTACAAGCTGTCTTGAGACATCACAGCATTGCTTTACAGGCTCGTGATCCCCTGAGTCTCTGCTTTAATTTAACTGATCAGGTCAGCAGGCCAGCACTGAGGCAAGCCATGGTATAGCTATCTGTCTCTTCAAGTGGAGGTCATGCCACAGTAACTTTTCCAAGGAAAATTGTACCAGTTGTTTGAACCCATACAGTTGTCTCCTTTTAAATCAAGATTGAGTTGAGTTCATACAGATGAAACATCTATTTAAAATCACAGTTTCAGTCCCAACACCCAAACAGGTGAGCTTGTTAAAGAAGCTCTATTCCCATATGCGGAACAGAGGGAAATGTACGAATCACAACACCACAAAACAGGTGAGATCAGATCCAGCTCTGAAGGTTGCGTAGTCACACTCCACTTCTCAAAGCAGGACCAGCTGTGTCACATTGCTCAAGACCACTTCCAACAAGCTTTTGAACATTTCCAAGGAAGAAGACTAAGGACCCATGGGCCCTCTGTTCCAATGTTTGGTCACACTTCCTTTAGTCTACATGCATCTTCATGTATTTGACTTTATGCTCATTGCTTCTGTCCTGTCTCCACTCCCCTGAGAACAGACTCCCCACCCCTTTAGTCGGTCTCTCCCATCCCAGTAGGACTCTATATATACCGATAAGGTCTCCCCTGAGCCTTCTCTTCTCCAGAATAAACAGTCCCAGATCTCTCTGTCCCTGCACGGTAGATGCTCCAAGCTTCAAGCTCTTAATCTCTTTCATGGCACTCCACTGGACTCACCCCAGCAGACCCATGTGTCTTTTGTAGTGGTGAGCACAGAACTGGACAGAGCATTCCAGGCGTACCTCGCCAGTGCTGAGTATAGCAAAAGGATCACATCCCTCAACTTGAAATGCCCTTCCTAAAGTATGGATGGCTGTATTTATCCAAAGGGCCTGTGTTCACCTTCACATCTACCAAGACCACCAAGTCCTTCTCTGCAGAGTTGATTTTCAGCTTGATGAGATCAAATGACTAAATCAAAGTGGATGTGGTACTGCCCAGGGTTGTCACACGTATAACTCACTATAAAATTGATCATTGTGGCAAATGCTGAAAAAAATGTGTGCAAACAATACAAACCCACTATTTAGCTAACTGTAAAATGAAGGGTTTATGCTCAGTATTACACTTTCAGGTGTTAGCAAATGCCAAAAGAACCAAACATTTATAATTTCCAAACATAAAATACACAATAATTTTAGCTACTAGGGTATTGGGATGCAGAGCAACTTAAATTGTTGAATATGCTTTGTCACAGACACTGTAATTTACCTTATGAGTTTGCCTACAGCTGTGGCAAATCACTTTTTCAGTGGAATCTTAGTTTATTCTCTTAATATCAAAAGCTAAGTATGCCCTACATGTCTTGTGGTGACTTTCCAGACTAATTTCTACTGAGCCACCATCTGGGCATTTGATATAAAAATGGGGACAGCAAATGTGGAAAAATAAAATATCTTCAAGAAATATTAATATTATGTGTTATGCTATTTAAAGCAAATTTTAAAAGTGGAAACAAAAAGCCATTCACAATCACCCCACACACACTTTAAGAAAGGATAGAAAGAATACTAAAATGAATTTCATTTTTGAAAAGAAAACCCACGTGAATCTACTGCTTTGATGTGGTAGGGCAGACAAAGGAGGTTCAGAACTTTTCCTCCCCATAAGGGATGGCACCAGCAACCAGGTGAGCACCAGTGGCCCTCATCACAGGTCTGCCTCAGCATATACTCATGCTGCTGCTGAGAGTTTCAGGTATCAAGAGACTTCCACCCACTTCTTGTGTTTAGTTGTCTTGATATCTTTCAAACAGAAATAGAAAGGGCAAACCCACACAATTTGTGTAGGGAATATAGGCAGATGGATAAGGGTTGAACTGCAGCCTCCTAAGCTTGGTAGCTGGAGTTCATGGTGCAATCTGTTCTGTGAAACACCCTTTCCCATGTTATTTCTGGCTGTTTCTGCAATGCGTCATCAAATGCTTTTCATACTATGAAGCACAATGATTGCATTGCTCTTTAATTCCCCTCAAGCTTGCCGTGACTGTTGATTAAACAGTATGTGGGCTATGATTAGCTTCAATGTAGAATACAAAATTGACTCCTACCTGCTCAGGAGGATCACCATAGCAGACAATGCTTTCAGTTTTTTCTCTTGAACCATGCTATCAGTTCTAGGACCATTAATATAAAAGTCATGCAAATATAGACATGAACCATTGAAAATATAGAATTTGTCTTCTCTTTGGTCAGAATAATGAAAAATGAAAATATTTTAGACATTACCTGAAATTTCAAAGTCATTTAGTCTTCATAACTGCTGCTATTACAGTGATACTTGTCTCGTCCTTTCAGCATTTCACCTTTGTCCTCAGAGACGTACTAGACAGATACAGCTCGACAAGTTCTGTTGTGACTTTCTGGCTTCCAATAGCTTTGGCCTGTGAATATCCTTGGTATCTACTGGCAGTTTAGCTTATTCTGTGTGCTTTTCTCTTAGTGTCTATCTCATATTTAGTATCTAGTTCTCATGATATCTGTGGCAGCTTTCAACAAGACTCCTCTCATCAAAATTTATATTTTTTTTAAAATTGAGTGGCCTGTTCATTGGATAAGAAAGTGATTGGACAGTCATATCCAGATGGTCGTGGGAACAGCTCAGGGACAAGTGAGCTAGATAGGCATTGGTGACAAGTGATGTCTCTCAGGGGTCCATATTGGAACCAGTGTTATTTAGTATCTTCATCAATGGCATAGATAAAGAGGTCGAGTGCACCCTCAGCAAGTTTGCCAATGACACCGGGCTGAGTGATGCTGTTGACACTACTAAGGATGCCGTCCAGAGGGACCTGGACCAGCTCAAGAAGTGGGCCCATGGAGCCACATGAAATTTATCAAGACCAAGTGCAAGATGGTGCACCTGGGTCAAGGCAAACTGTGGTATCAATATGGCCTGGGGAATGAAGGGATTGGGAACAATTTTGCCAAGAAGAACCTGGGGATTTTAGGGGGTGAAAATCTCAATATGACCCAGTAATGTGCACTCACAACCCAGAAAGCCAATTGTACCCTGGGCTGCATCCAGAGCAATGTGGGCAGCAGGGTGAGGGAAGTGATTCTGCCCCTCTGCTCTGTTGTGGTGCGACCCCACCTGCAGTGCTGGATCCAGCTCTGGGGTCCCAGCACAGGAAGGACATGGACCTGTTGGAGCGAGTCCAGAAAATGCCATCACGAAGATGATTTTCTCCTATGAAGACAGGGTGAGAGAGTTGGGATTGCTCAATCTGGAGAACAGGAGTCTTTAGAGACACCTTATGGCAACCTTCCAGTACCTAAAATGAGCCTACAAGAAGGTTAAAGAGGGACATTTTTTTAAGGGTATCTAGTGATAGGAAAAGGAGAAATGGCTTTAAACTGAAAGAAAGCAGGTTTAGATTAGATATTAGGAAGAAATTCTGTATTCTGAGGTTGCTAAGGCACTGCGACAGATTCCCCAGAGAAGTTGTGGATGTCCCATCCCCAAAAATGTTCAAGACCAGGCTGGATGGGGTTTTGAGCAACGTGGTCTAGTGGAAGATGCCTTTGCTCCCTGCATCAACCACCAACGAAACAGGAGAACAACATAAAGAGAAACCAGTGGCTGGAAGTGAACCCATATAAACTGAAGACAGACACATTTTTAAACATTAAACTCATGTTTTAAACAGTGAGAATGTTTAATCACTGGAGCAAAGTTTCAAGTGAAGTGATAAATGCATTTTTTGTTATCTTCCAACACAGGCTGCCTTTCTGGCATGTGTTTTAACATGTACAAGCTATATGTCACAGAAGGGCAAGTTGTCCCTTGCTCTGAGCAGGAAAAAGGGAGAGACATTTAATCTTTGTGATAGGCGGAGATTAGGGAAAATTATGCTCATTCTTCTTTAATCCCATCTGTGAATTAATACAAGTGTGATTGCATGCACAAAAATGAGCACAAAATGTCTGACTTGGTCATTTTTCTGCTGCCAGTATCATTTGTGGGTATATATTTTGAACATCTGTGTTCTTTCATTGCTTCACTGGGGTCACAAAGTCGCTTTATAGTGTCCCCTCCTCCCCTGCTAGACTCAAAGGAAGAACTTCAGAACAAAGCACCTGTCTGCAAGAGATCACAAAGAATTTCTGTCTCTTTTAAAAAATCTTTTGAATCACAAAATCACTCTAGTTCAGGAAATTCATTAGTGATTGTTTATTTTGTATAATGGCTCAGTTCCTTTCTTGTTATTAAAAAGTTCCTTCCAAAGTAATATAGTTATTCTGTCTGGACACTATGGATTAGCTTGTATTTCTGTTGTGTTTGATGTGCCAATTTTTAAACATGACTTCTGAGATCCTGAAATGTGCCACAATATAAGAATCTGCACAATGATGATTATTGGCAAATTGCACTGGCACTGAGGTATTGTAAAGTGCAGTTTTGATTCTAATTACTGTCTGTAACATTTCCCACACTAGAATCCTAAATTTTCTAGACAGAATAATAACAGTTGGTAGAATGGAAAGAACTCTTTCAGTTTCTACTTTCCATTAACAGCCAAACTTGCTAGTTCCTTGTTTTTAATCTTTCCTGTTAGGTTGAAATAAAACAAAACCAAAGAAATAACAATTTTTATGTTTAGGACAGGACCTTGTTTTCTGAAAAAAATGAAGTCAAATAACTCAACATCATTAAAAAAGACATTCACTGAGACCAACTAAAGTCCCAGCTGTTGTAATGTAACACTAATGAATTCAGGAAGTAAAGCTCTGAAGAATCTTAAACTTCTTTAAAAATGGACTTTTCAAAGTGATTTTATGAAGATATTAACCAGGTTTACATCATTCTCTTATGGCAATTTTGCTGAAAATCAACTATTTTCCTTCAGCTAAAATTACTTTTGTTCAGACAAAAGAGAGAAAAAAAAAATTAATAAACTAGATTTTAAGCCAGTGCAAATGGATTTAGTTGTTTTGAAGTCAACAGATTTATCCCAATTTCTATTAGTTAAGGATGAAGTGAAACTGTCCACTACTAAAAAATTCCTACTTTACCTCTTTTAAGTAGCTGGAGCTGCTCAGAAATCATCATATTCTATTACTTTTTAGGATAGCTTTAATTGCTGAGTTTTTCTTCAGCAGGATACGGGTTGTGTGTCCAGCATCCAAGTGTGCCACCTGCTCTTGGTTATTTCTAACATTCACTCATTACCATCACTCCTCTTATGCTTTCAAGGAGATGTTTGAACAAAAAAGTATTAGTTGCATTCAAAAACTCCCTGTAAGAAATGAAAACAGTCCTTAAATCTTGATAGCAGAGGAAATCTATGAACCAGGTATAGTATTTCTCTGAATCCTGAACTATATTTTATCTCATGATGTGTGTATGCAGAGGTACAATGTAAGGACTGAGCATCCTGTGTGTGGTATCTCACAATTTAATGTTGTCTTAACTTTCTCTTCTGTCTTTTAATGTGTTTCTATGTACTTCATGTAGATCACATTTCAAAGGTTTTCATCTCCTAGAGCCGTGTTAGCCATTCAGTAGCAACAGCTTGGAGAGCCGCAAAGAGAACAACTTTTCATCTGGAATTGATCTAGGCTCCCCATTGACAGGTGATAGCAGCGAGAAGCAGTTGAGTTGGAGGGATTAATTCTATATGTGTTCTAGTTATAAAAAATGTGCAGTGGTTTCTGTGATAAAGTCTCTTCAAATAGGTTTGGTTTCCAATGCAGAAGAAAGTGGAAGAAGCAAAAGAGAAGGAGCTTGGGAATTTCTCTATGGTAAGTTTAGTGCAATTTCTTACTGATGAGTTCTTCTGCCACATGTCAAATCCTGTGCTCATTTTTGGGCCTTTCACTCCAAGAAAGACATTGAGGTGCTGGAGTGAGTCTGAAGAAAACCAAAAGAGCTGGTGAGGGGTCTGGAGCACAAGTCCTGTGAGGAGCAGCTGAGGGGGCTGGGGGTNGAAAGGAGGGTGTAGCCAGGTGAAGGTCAAGGCTCTGCTCCCAGGTAACAAGTGAGAGGAAAAAGGAAGTGGCCTTAAGATGCAAAAGGGGAGCTTTAAATTAGATATCAGGACAACCTTGTTTTTTTCACAGTTATGTTACTGCCAGCAGGTATTTTCTATGTGTAATGTACACAGCTTACAAGGGTTCTCATAAATAAATGAGACATTCATGGTCCAGTCCTACTCATCCATGTATTGACTTGTATTCATACATATTCTGCAATCAACCTGCACAAAAAATTAAATTCACTGCTTCTTCTGCAAAGAACACTTTAAATATATGAACGAAGAAAAACAGAGGGAAATTGCAACATGCTTTCCAGACCAAATTTGGTGGCTAGCTAATTTCAAAACACACCATTATACTTTGGTGCTTTAGGAGAGGATGGATATAACTACGGACTTAAGACATAGTAAGTACCCATGACTGTCATGATACACATTTGTTTGAGGAAACTTGTCCCTACACTTCCACTAATGCTGTGTGAACTCTCAGCCTCCCCACCTGCCAAATAAATCCTGCAGGATGTCACATGCACAGTGTCTGTTTCCTGCTTGGGAATGCCCTGTGACCCTTGGCAGCAGGAGCCTCTTTCCCTTCAGTCTGACTGCACTGCTTTGTGTCTCTCTGGGTGAGAGCTGAGAATGTTGCTCCCTCGGAAGGCCTTGGACTAAACCCTCAGGTAGGAAGGAAGTGATGTGCAGCATCTTTTGTCAGAGATAAAATGCAATTAGCCTGGAGGATGTGTGAGTAAAGGAAGCTTACAGGAAAATAGAATCACGTGACTCTGATGAAGCATTTAAAAGCACTTGTCTCAAAAATAGGATAAAGTGAGTTAGAATGCAGGAAAGCTGGAATCTCTAGGCATAGCCTTTCAGTGTAGCTCAAGTCTCATAACCTATCAAAATGTATCTTTAGCCACTGTGAATTTTCACAGGTAGGGTGTTTATGATGCCTTTTCTGTCTTTTCACTTGAAGTCATAGCAAACGGCAGATCTAAACTGTGCACTTATTTTGAAGATGTAGAACAAAAAAATATGTTTATGATAGTACATCTTTATATAGTGTGCCATGTCTGTATACAGCTTCCAGTAAGAGTAAAGGAAGGTTTCAATCTGCCTGGAATTTGTATTTGGTTTTGGTATTTTTGGTGATTTTCAGTATCAAATCTGGGTTTTTCATTTTCAAATATGGTACAATTAGTTTACTGATTTAATGAAGTCAAACTCTTCTTACTTATATGGTCCTTCAGTAACTGAAAGATATACTCATTTTCTATGTTGAAAAAATTTAATTAGAAATGTTTTGTTTTATCAGATTTGCATGTCCTTGGTAGTTTTATGTATTTGGTTCAAGCAATTTTATGACTGAAACTAACACTATAAGTAGACAAGACACAGTACATTTGAATAAAAACACAATAAAAAGTCAGGCAAGGAGATGAGTGGAATAAATTCAAAATGACTTGCAGCAGAGTGACTTTCCCAGAAGGTCAGCTTACTAAATTCATTTCACAAGGGTTATTTTTAGCAATTTTGAAATTTCATTTGGAAGAGCCAACTTAGATGTAACATTAAAATTGATAGTAATGGCCACAGCTTTGTAAACAGGAAAAGTCTGGTGTAGTATCACAATATAACATAATTTGGGTTAATTGTGCCACAAACAGAACAGAATTTTGGCCTTACAAATTGATAGCAATTAAAAATACAAAAGTGAATTCAAAAGATGTTATTTTTATCCAGTAATGTTTATGTTTGTTTACATCAGTGCAAAATCATTTTAGTTCTGCTCTCCTTCTTCTGTTATTTTCTTGTGAAATTAAAGAGAAATTAAATTGATAAAAAATATCTCCCAGCAATGGGTTCAATCAACATTTCAGGGATTTTCTAATACCAATACTATTCAGATAGATATGTGTCACATTTCCTTGAGCATGAGACAAACAAAATTTCTGCAGGATTATTTACAAGACCCAAGTAGACCAGAGTTGTTCCCAGTGGACCCCCGTTTCCTCTGCATGTTCAAGCTATGATTAGTGCAAGGTTGGAGAGCAGCCATCCTCACTTCAGGAAGCTGACGTGACCAGTCACTGACCGTGGTGTGCTCTCTCCCTCACAGCAGATCAAGAGCTGTTCTGGTTTGCTCCTAGCTTCCTCATCAGGATGTAATGATACATCCAAGCCATGAGCCATTTCCTTCGATTGCACCTCCTCCACTAGTGGTTGGCTAGATAAGGGATATTATATAGCTTCACAATCTCTTTGATGGACACAATTTATCAAAGGGACATCCTACCCTTCTTTGTGCAAGTAGGACTACATGGGGTTGTGTACGTGCTTCCAGTCAGGGGACACTGAACTGTCCAGGCAGTTCTGCTTCTGCTCAAGGAAATGCCTAATGGTGGTACTGCACTGGCACAGGTCCCAGGCTTGGCACCAGCAAGAATCCAGGTGATTTTTTTTAGAATTATATGCCAGTTGATCCCTTGGAATTTTGTCATAGGTCACCTAGATAGCTTAGGCATATGCTTGCTTGTTCATAGCAGTTCTAAAATTATCCTCATTAGTGATCATAGTCACTTATTTAAAAAATGGCAGTAATGCTAAAGGAAGGTGACAAACAGATACCACACTGTACGATAATGTACACAGAAGATAAATTGTCCACAAAATTTACAATTCAAAATCAGAGGCTCCCAAGTTTGTTTTTGCAGCCTGCTTCCATTTCCATTAATAGCATAGGGCCTACAGCCTCTGTTCGGTTCATGGAATAGGGATTCATGATACCCAGTTGATAAGTATATGAGATAGCATCTAGGTCCAGGCAAGAGAGGAGACACTGAGAAGATGCTGGTTAGTGAGAGAGGCAGTTTTCAGGACATCAGAATGTTTTCAAGATCCTAACTGTAGATTTTGGCAAAGGAGTATTTGAGGAGGAAGCATAAAACAAATGTTGTTCTGTGTGGTGTGTTCTGTGGTTTCTTTTTTCAAGAATATTCTTTTATGCATCAGGGACAGTATGGAAAAAAACCCAAGGAAACATTGACTGAGAAATGAGAAATTTGGGAGTGGTTGGTACCACAGGTGCACTGGAAGTAGAAGGAAATGAGAAGAGCATATCTCATGTCAAGTTTTACTGTTAAAAAGAAGACTGTTAAGTAAAGTGACAAAATTCTCATCTCCACATCTCTCTTCTTCTTCATATGGGAGAGAAGCGATATTTGTGAAGGCAACCAGTACTGTATCCAGGTGGGGATCAGTGCAATCAAGAGAGAAGACAGCCTATTTGTTGTGGCCGAATGATACAGAGAAGAAGGAAAAATGGGGAGAAACGGAGGAGCAAATAAGAATTATTAGTTAAATAACCAAGAAGTTAATTAACTTACAATCCTGTGAAGAGCAAATGAAAGTACTCAACATTCGGACTAAAGTTAGTTACTTATTTAAAGGATATAAGTAGCTATATTCCATTTAAATATTCTGGCCAGTCTGCCCTTGTTATGATGCAAAAGAAAGAAGTAGGATTTGGCAAAGTTTTGTCAATACCACCTAGAAAACTAAAAACCATCAAACCCTGTATGTACTGCTGGTCAAGAAGGTAATAAATATACTTTTAATTTAACCATTCATTATATGCTAGACATATCAAGCAAATAACACCATTAAAGCAGGACAAAAATTAGTGTATTCCAGCACTTAAAAAACTGTTAATGATAAACACTTAATCCTCAAACTAAAAGTGGGCAGGTGGTCAGCCTCACAATTGATAAAAATTTTTTTGGTACTATAAGAAAAAAACTGGTCCCATCAATGATGCAAACTGTGTTCCATGAAGGAGGAAGAGAAGTGCTTTTTTTCTAGATTAAATGCAAACTTCATCAAATAGTCATACAGTGTTTATTAGCATATTACGAGACTTACATTATGATCATATATACTCATCTTTATTACTAAATAGATGTATTATTGAATCTTGTCAATACTCAGAAAACTAGTTTCTGACATTTTGTGCTCACATTTTATTCATTGTTTTTTCTCCTAAGGAGGCACATTTTGTAACATTTTCTGAAGTTGATAACATTCTCAAAAGGAGCATATCTTACTACATTGTGGTAATATAAAAATGATACAGGCCACAGTAAGATGACAATTATTTTAGACTTAATGACAGTTTAGTTTATTTTGATTTCAGTTAGCTGAGTTTTTTCTATATCTGAAAATTCTCTAATTATTGCTATAAAAGTTTTAATGATAAAATTCATGAGAAAATTTGGCACACAACTTACATATACAAGAAAGCTCATATAATTTGAGCTGAGATTTGCTTCCTCTTTCTTTTCAAATAAAAAGTGTTCAGAAGGGGATTCATTTGGCATGGTAAAAACAGCAGGATTCTGAAAATTTGTATCCCAACCCCATGAAGTCCTGGGACATCTACTTAAGTTCTGGGATCACATTAGAGCCAATGGGACCATTGACTTAGGAAAATAAATGTGCTCAAGTGACCTGCTGGATTAGAGTTAATATTTTCTGCAGAGAAGCTGCAGATGCTCATCCCTGGAAGTGTTCAAGGCCATACTGGATGGGGCTTTGAGCTCGTCTGGTGAAAGGTGTCACTGCCCATGGCAGAGGATTTGGAACTACAAGATCTTTAAGATCTCTTCCAACCCAAATCGTTCTATGGTTCTATGATCCTATGCCTCTTAAAGAATGGAGATCCTTAGATCAGGATTTAACAGTAAATTCAAATAAAAGGTCTAAAATTTCCATCCTAATGCAACTACATATTTCACATAATTTAATTTTAGTTTTCAGTACCAGGGATTAAAAAAGGTAAAGTTTTAAGCATTTTTAACTACATATGACTGCACAAAATCCTGAAAAATTGCCATCTCAGAACCTGAGGAATACACAAACTGGGTCCAGAAATCCCACACTGTCCAATCCCAGCCTTCAGGAAGATGCAAAGATATGTGTTAGTGCAGCAGGTTTTGACACTGCATTGTTCATACAGAAAGAATGCTTTGAATTGCTTTGTAGACTTCTAGATGCTAAGTTGGGGGATATGAAGGAACTGAAACTGAGGTATATGAGTACCCTTGCAGTTCTCTGGTCCCCATTTATGTATGTACTCTGAGAAGATACCCAGTGGGCTGGATAGAGATGAATATTAATCAGATGTAATCATTAGGCTGGTAAACATCTAATTATTTTATCCTCCACTGAAAAGTCTGAGCAGGCTGATATTGAATTGCTATGAATAAAAGATTGTTGTGATTGTTACTTAGTACGTGCATTTTCTCATATTCCAGTTTGTTACAGCAACAATGGAAAGAGGCATGAGGAACTACATCCTGTACTCTAAATTTAACTTCCATATGTTTCCCTTTTTTCCATATTTCAAAATCCTTCTTTTTGTTTATACTGTTCCTGAGGTGAAGTTTTATTTTACGCATTGTTGACAACATCCAAATTTGAAAGAAATACAGTCTGAATTTTTCTGCCAATTCCAAATTTGATTTTTGTTTTGAGAAAAGTACTGGATGAATTGCAGCTTATATAGAATTTTCATTCAGTTCCAGGACCATTATTACATGTATTTTTGTCATGTCAACTCATCTTCCTGGTGCCTTTTTTTCTGTAAAGATACAGATAATGTGGGTATCTTTTCTGGTTGCAAAGATAAGAAAAATATTGAAAATACTAAAGCGTTTGGGTGCTATCCATTCTCTGTTGGACAGCTGGAGGTTTATGTTAAATAACAGATAAAGGTTTTTCACCCAGAGGGTGGTTGAGCACTGGATCAGGCTCCCCAGGGAAGTAGCCATGGTACCAAGTCTGACAGAGTCCAAGAAGCATTTGGACAATGCTCTCAGGCATATGATGAAATTCCTGGGGTGTCCTGCACAAAGCCAGTTGTTGGACTCAGTGATCCTTATAGGTCTCTTCCAACTCAGCATATTTTAGTATTCTATGACTCTAATCCGCCGTGCATCCCAGCAAAACAATGCTTCTTTCACTGGAAAAGCAATTGGATATTGCACGCACAATAAATATTTACTTGCTTGTTCATGGGGTTTGAGTGATGTCTAGGAGTTGGACAGATATTAGCACACTACTATCAGTAGTCTATTGTGATGAAATCAAGTGTCAGTCTGCATGAGCTGTTGTTTAATATCCCACCTAATTAAATTTGTAGGCATATAAAGATGTTCCACTCCAAGCAGCTTGAAGGGCAGTAAACTTGCTTAGGAGTGAAAATACTCAGGTTCACATCCCTATGGCATATGTCTGTTCATCTGTTGGCTATTCAGCAGTGAGCCACTCTCCGATTCTCCTGGGATACAAACCATTGCATATAAACTTCCATCACGGCAAGGTCTTCAACCTCCACCTGGCAAACCTAAGGCTGCCTTCTTGCTAGCCAAACAATGTTTGTATATTTCCACATAACATAACAGTTCCAGGAGAGAAGACCCATAAAAGAACTTGTTGGTCTCTGTAGGAAATGTGTTTGAATCTTCCACATGTCAAATACGTGCACTAATCTCTGAGCTACTGACTATTTGCAGAAGGAGTTTCTTTCCATTTTCCTCCATTTTCCAATCAGGAAAAAGAATGCCTCTCTTGGGAAAAGAAACCCCTAACATTAGTAACCTGAATGTGGTGCCCTTTTTTTTTTTTTTTTTTCCCCGTCTCTATCTGTTCCTTGTAAAGCAGTAGGGTATACCATGGTCACAGCATTCAGGGCCACAGGAAGAATGTGTCTCCAATTCCAGCTGGAGAACACAGGCCTATGGACAAATATTTTTAATAGTCATTGAAATCTCCCTGTGAGTTGATTAATTTTATGTGTTCAGTAAGGTTTTCTGAAAAGTTCAAGGAAGAACTTCCAAAGGAAGTCCACAAAGGAAACTAATGGCATATACAAGGGTAAAATCACATCCCGTGTCCGGATTTGAAGTTCAGTCTCTGGCTTATTTCCCCTTGGCAGAAATACAGGTGCATTTTGGAAATGTAAATTTTAGCTTTGCTGCATATGTAGGGAACCTTATAGTCAACTAATAGTTCAGCACAAGTACCTGACAGGAGCTCAAAACTGGCTGTTTTGTACTGTGCCTGTCTTGTTTTGAACCATCATGAACACTGGTGATTTTTTTTGCCCATCTGAAAATAAATGTGCCAGGAAAATACTCTTTACAGCCTCCTCAGTTCACCACTACAGCTGACAATCATGACCTGTGCAGTTTTCCTGAATTCTGGCTTAGGGTGCATGTAAAGACAAGGAAAGTGTGTGTGCAGTGGGTGTTTTTCTCAAAACTTGTGTAACTGTGCTAAAATGTGTCACAACTACCACCTATTTTCTCCCTTGGGATCAAGACCAGATACACAGTGGGTTCTACTGAGCAAAGTTAATACTTTATGTAGCCAATCAACTCTTCAGCTTTTGCTCCCTGAGAAAAAAAAGCATTAGAGAGAAGGAAATGACCGATTAGACCTCATTAAACTCTTGCTGCCAGACACCTTAAGACTATGGATAATGACAACCTCACTTTCCAGGAGTTGAGTGTTTAATTCTTTCTGCATTTCTGGTCCAAGCACTGGTGCAAATGTCTCCCATCTGGGGTTTTTCTAATATTTACATTAGAACAAAAATATGCATCTGATTTTGCCTTCAGACTGGTTTATGACCTTTTTTCTTACCCATATTCTTGTCAATAGAATCATCTTTCTTGGCCAGTGTTTGTCCAAACTGCTGTGCCTGGGCTTTTTCTTTCTAGCATATAGCTCACATGGATGTGAAAAGATCTGACAACTGCTACAATACACTGCCTTTTATTATGCAAGGTTGGATTTAGCTCTTTAATTATTATTTTTAACCTCTAGCTATAGGTTTATCCTTCTGAACCACTTGAAAGATAGAGATTCCTTTTCTAGTTTTTGTCTCCTTTATCTAGCAAGACTCTTCAGTCCTTCAAAAATATGTTTCTCTCCTTTACTCCTTGAATAAAAATGAGCTACAAACAAGTGCTGAGACATGCATTTAAGGAAAAGATTAAATAAATCTTTCTAAAATAAATGGAAGAACATGTTGAGGTGAACTTTTCAAAACCTCTAAGTATTTATCATCATCAGAAGAAATTCTATAAATGGAAAACACTTATTGGCATCTAGTGGTGGTAGACACATTAAGGTTTAATGTCTATTTTAAAATGTGGGTGTAATCAATAAATAAACTAACACCTGTCAATCCACCATCCTTGAAATTAGCACTGGATGCCTTTTCAAATGTTATGACTTGACACAGAATTGAGTTGAAGAAGAGACCAGAAGTGCTTTCTCTCTGTATGATCAGTTACTTATGAATTGATCAATAGTTATTATCCTCATGTTAGTGTCTCTAGTCTTGTTCCCTTTGGATAATTCAGAATTTAAACAATGTGTTTCTCTGTTTCAGTCTGTCTAGATAACCAAACTTTGGCACTCTGTACTATCACTCATGGGCTTTTAAAGGGACTCCTGTGTTTCAGAGTTATTTCAGAGGTGTTGAAGTTTGCCAATATCTTATTCAAAAAACAGTTACCTACTGTCTACTTCTGTAAAATACGAAGGATGGTACTGTGGTGGGTTGACTCTGCTTGGAATTCTCTCTCCCCTTCTCCTTTCTTTTAGCTTTTATTTGTGATCAGACACAGTATGTTATATTCCTTTGGTCAGTTTGGATCAGGTGTCCCAGCTGTGTCTGCTCCCAAGATCCTTCCCACCCCCAGCCTACTGGGGTGAGGGGAGAAAAGCTGGAGAGGCAGAGCTGATGCTGTGTCGGTGCTGCTCAGCACCTGCCAAAATATGGGTGTGTTACCAACACCCTTCTGGCCACCAACACAAAACACAGAACTGGGGGGGCTGCTGTGAGGGAAATGAACTCCATCTTATCCAGGGACCATACAAGTTTTTGAAGGTATATCACTTCTGTTCTCACTGCCCACACTCTGGATTTCTTAATGTCGACATGTAATTCTGAAAATAAGCATCTTCTCTCGAGAAGTCTGGGCACTTGATTATTTGACAGATAGATGGAAAGAATTTGATGGGAAAAAGTCTAGAAGGAATGATTCATTAGGGAAGACTGAAGTACTAAATAACAGTTTATAGGGAATAGGATGAGCCCTTTTTCTCCTTGAAGAAAAATCTGTGAGCAGGAAGCTATTCCAGTAGGTACAGATTTAAACAAAAATGAAAGGACCTCTTAGTCACCATGTCCATTTCCTTGTTTTAATAAACTGAGATCAGTAACTTGAATGGTTTTGGAAGGATCGTGCTGAAGATCAGAGAAACAGTGCCTATACCAAATGTAGCATGTGTCTCTGTGTGTATAGCACATCTATTCCCGTTAGGCTCTGTTGCTCCACATTTTGGTCATGTTCCCATTTAAGACCACAGTTAAATACACTGCACTGAAGCAATCCACAGTAATGTTAATTACAGACTCCAGTACTGCAATGTTTATTTCTAAAAACAACAAAGACGTTGGCATGATAAAATGCTGTTATTTCAGCTGCAAGTCTAATCAGAATTAGTCTGTTTTCTTTCAGCTTCTCTCCTTTTTCCTCCCTCTCCTCCTCCCCAGTCACAGTGATTCACTTCTGATCATCATGCAAGAGAAAGAAAACTGCAGAATTTCCTTGAAGAGAACTTTTATTTGCTTGGTGTGTCTCTGGTTTTTTAAAATACAGTGTGCTCAGGATCCAGCACTAATATAACTGGTCACAATTAAGAAACAGCTAAATTAATTCACAGAACATTTACAAAACCATACAATCCCAATAGAGTTTTTTTGAAAAACACTTGAAAATATTAACTTAGGGGTATCATAGGCATGCATAGTATATTATGATTCAAGAAACATGTAGCAAAACCTGGCTCTTCAAAGACTAAATTCAAGGCAAACAAGCTAAAAAATCAAAGTGAACGAGATACAAAGACAGACAGAACAACTTATGTAAATTTTAGAAAACTATTATGGAAATAAAAATGAAAAGAAAAATGGAAACCAGTACAGAGAAGGCAGAGCTAGGCTCTTTTGAGTGGCGTCCAGTGATGGGACCAGAGACATTGGGCATGAACTGAAGCACTGGACATCTCATCTGAATATCGGGAAATATGTTTTTATTTGAGGGTGACCAAGCACTGGCACAGGTTGTCCAGGGAGATTGTGGAGTCTCTGTTCTTGGAGACCTTCAAAAGCCATCTGGACATGGTCCTGGGCAAGCTGCTCTAGACCGTCTTCCTCAAGAAAGGAGCTGTACAAGGTGACCTCCCAAGGCCCCTTCCAGTGTCTGCCTCTCTTTGATATTTAGATTCTGAGATGAAGATGCTACAACAGATTGAACAGCGTGAAAGTAAAGCATGATTTGTGATGTTCAATTTTTAGTTTCTGTTTACTCTACCAGGTTTGTGAGTAAAGCTTTCACTTAGAAAATGTTTAGTTTGGGATACTTTTCATACCACGTATTGACAGGAAGAACAGTGCTTAACTGCCTGGAATAAACAGTAGTACTGTTAGTTTGCGATACAGAATGGGCTATATATTATGGTAATGCTAATATTTGCTAGTGCCGTGTTTGCTTTGTTCCATGACATTATAATTGTGTTCATTCAATCTATTTGTCAACAATATTTCTTTTTAATTGGTGCTATATGCTCAGGTCTTCACAGCTCATTTGGGGAAGGCAATCCATGTTAGTCCAAGCGCTGTATCTATTTATATGTGTATACGCAGCATGGTTCTGCAAAAATCTGAATTTTCAGTGCCCCCTTTTTATTAATTTTAGTCTAACTCTTTCTTCTCACAGGTTTTTCTTCCAAAACCTTTCTGTTCAATGCACAGAATATCAGTGCAAAAATACATTCTGTGCACAGAAAGAGTTTATTTTGGCTCCAGCACTCCTGGAATGTCAACAAGCAATTGGACATACAGGCAAACTATTTTGCCACTAGAGAAGTAATTTTTTTATGTGTTGTCATCTCTCTTTCACTTTTTTACCCTTTTTATTCCCAGAGACCAGAGATCTCTGACTAAGCCTATCAATCTCCACACTCTCCTACATTTATTTTTTAAATAAATCACTGGTTAATTTTCCTCCTGCCAGTTCAGCAGAAAGAGAAGAAAACACATGAAACAAAATTCCTTTACTTCCTGATATCGTCTTCTAACCTGTCTTTCTTAGTGATTGATTGTGCTTTTTCTTAACATTCATTATGATTTTCCTCTATCTTGAAGGTCTCTTTTCTCAGTTTCTCTGTGTTTCAAAGGTCTTTTCTCACCTCAATTTCTTTTTGTCTTCTCATTATAAGGATTCCTACAATATGAACTCCATTGAAAACTGACTTGCCAAACTATAAAGAAAATAAGACTATTGGACTGTCCTTTTCTGTTACCACTGTTAGTCTTGCTGTCCCTTGAGTCCACAGCGGTCTATCAGCACAAGAATCAGTTGTTCATCAATTTCTGCATTGAAAGTTTTGGGGAGCCATAGCCATAATAATACAAATATTAGGGTAATTTTTTTGCTGATTGTTTTATGTTCAGAGCAATGATTATATTTTCTTTAAGGGGAACATTTCAGCAAAAGTTTTTTAAGCTGGTTTTGCTAGAAATGGAATCTGTGTTTAGCTTCAAAGGAATTAAGGAAACGAACAAATGGTACCAAAGTACAAGTGTAAGAAGGCAGCAGCTATTTGCCCCCTAGCTTCTACAGTTGTTCTTTTTCAACTTCTTCAACTTAGACTTTGCCATTGCCAAAGCAGAATTTTTATTTTCTGGAAATATTCTATTTTCCACCTATAATTGCAATTCTTCTAGTTCTTTTACTAAGTATGAATTAAGACAGGTCAAATCCTGAATTGATGAATCAGGTTTACAACCCAGACAGAAAAAAACATAGCCTTCATTTGATTTGTGTCTGGCTTAACCCACAGTATCTTCACTCAGTAATTTTTTATTTCCTTCTCTACTGCTTGTGCTGCTGGAGTCTTTGCCCAGTAAAGCATTTATAACTGCATAGTTAAGTTTTGTCTGCCTTTTTTAATGTGCTGGTAGCTCAAGCAGAACTCCACACCTTTGACTTCATTAGCAAACATCACAAGCTGCTACACACAACTGTTCTTTGTGATCCTAAGTCAAATTTTATTTTAAAAGAATTCTCAAGCACCTCAGCCTCAGTTTTTCTAATTTGCCATATGTGATTCCTCTGTATCTTACAGATCTCCTCTGCAATTTTTGAATAAAATACTATTGATGAATTTCTAAGTAAGACTTCAAATATAGAGAAAAATCATAACTCTTTTGTTTGTTTGTTTAGGAAAAAAAGTATGTTAATCTCTCCATCTTTATTAAGTTTGCACTTTTTTTTTTTGAGATTTTGTATTTATTTTAGGCAATGTGACATTTCACATCTTGTTTCTTCTTTTTCTTTTTGTCAAATACCAAGATGGTTTTTTCTTCTTTAACTAAGTTCTGCAAGATTCTGAATATCTCATGATGTACAGTACCCTGAACATCATCAAATGCGCAAAACATACTATTAATTAGAATTTAATTTAATTAGGAACAAAAAAGTTTGAGTTTGTTTTTTTGTTGGTTTGGGAGTTTGTTTTTTGTATGTGTTTAGTGGTGCTTTTTTCCACAAAGGGAAAAAGAGAATGTACTCCGTGATGTCTTGGCAGCGGTAGCTGAAGAGTACACCTTCATTTCAAGGAAATGGTTGCAGAATTGAAGCTGATTTGTGCTGAGTAAAACCAGCATAAAAAGAGCCTGGTGATAGAACCCATGCCTACCTCATGTATGACTTCTGCAATTTACCACACTTCTAAGTGTAAATTCTGCACCCTGAATTATACCATCTGGCAACTGGGCCAGGATCAAATCTCCTTCCCCACTGCATCATTCCAAAAGGGCATACAAATCCCGCAAAAGCTCTGCAAAAGAGAGTTTGTTCAGAAGCTTTTTGGAGGGGCTCTTGGACATAGACTTCTGAGAGTAAGACAAAGCATTTTCCCGAATGGAAGACACTGATAACTAGAGGTGCTGTGGCAGGATTGACCTTAGAATATTTTTGGTGCATTTCAGTTTTGTGCTTCTCTTTACAATTTGCAGAGCATCAACTTTCCTTTTTGGTGATAAATCTGTAGCTTTCAATTTCTTTGTGTAACTTAGACTCTAGGTCCAATATGATTAACAGGAATATAAATGATACCTAAAAGAGTCAGAAGGGAACTTCTTCATTATCCAATGGCTCAAAATATAATTCCCAGCAGTGTCATGTTTCACTTTGCTTACAGGGTTCACATACTATCTTTATTAATTTAATTAAATGGATTTCTAATAGTAGTGTACTATTTTCATAGACATACCATGAAGAGCTACTCAGAAACTCTAAATACGTTCAACTTCAATATTTTCAAGTAAATGCTTCTGTTGAAATATGCTGTTTCATTCAAGTCAAATTTTTTTTTTTTTTTTTTTTTTTTTTTTTTTTTTTTTTTTTTTTTTTTTTTTTTTTTTTTTTTGTTTGCTTACTCATATTGATTTACAAGATTTTGATGGAATGTCTTATGAAAATGATTTTCTGGCTGCTTCAGGAGATAGAGTCTATTTTCAAGTTTTAAAAGCTATGAAAAAGGGTAATGTTTTTAACAGTCTTTGATCTGCAGCACGAGCTTCAAGGACTGTTCTGGTTAAAGAACAGAAAAAGTATTGGTTTTACTTGGAAGCTCTGCCTGTAGGATTTCAAATGTGCTGCTTTCTCTAACTACTAGAGCCATTATTAGAGCTTAACATGACTGTAGAAAAGTGTATGCTTTCTGCTCTGAGAGGAGAATCAGGTTTGCTATATAACCTAAATTTGACAAAAAGTTCTTCAAATTCTCTTGAGGTTACTGAAAGTAGAAAAGTAGAGGAACCAGTTTAATTTCTACCTTAATTTTTACATTAAAATATTTTAAAATTGAGTTTGGATTAATAACAAAGACATTTATTTCTTTTCACTGTTTCTCTTCCTCCTGAACTTCAGTTTTCCTGGGCCTAAATTACCTGTTGAATAGTACAGGACTGCAGCTTCAGAAAGCATCAGCAATTAATCTGATCACATACATTAGTCATTTACGGCAGCAGATTTTTCTAAAACATGCTTTGTGATCAAGGAGCAATAATTTCCTTTAAAAAATCCTGGACTGGTAATCAGACCATACAATTCTGTCTCCCAGCTATAAAATCTGATCTACATTTTAAAGGAAACTCTTAACAGAGTGTTAATAAGACATATAAATAGGGCCTTACAGATTGCTTTCTGAACATAAGGCTTTGGAAAGCTGTCAAACACTTGAAAAAATATGAATAAATATACTCCTTCCTCATTATTTTTAGGCCCTTCCCAAATTCTTAAGTAATAAAAAATATGTGCCACAGTATGTGTTCAAACTGAGCCAAGTACCATATCAAGCACCGGCAGAGCATGTTCCTGCATAGTAGTTGGACCAGTCATTTCAAATTATTTCAACATCAATTGACAGAATATAAATTCATTTAAAAACCCTCTCAAACACATTATTAGTTCTTTGAATCACTGCAATGTGAGAAGTTCTTCACATAACTTTAACACTCAGTCTTACTTTTTCTGTAAAAAAAGTTGCAATGCAATTGGACTAGATGCCTGATTCAAAATGTTTATGGATATTCATCCCAAATAAAAAAAAATTCAGTAATATCTGCTTTCTATAAATATACTACAGAGTCAGTTTACTGGCAGAAACATTTGCAAAAGCTAGTGATTTAAGTGAAGAGTTTAAGATACTATTTTGAAAAGAATGTTGGTTTTAGAATCACTTAGAATTGGAGTTTTAACATATATTCTCATCTAATCCATCTTGTGAACAGAAAACAAAATCCTGATTTCCAAGAAATGTTCAGGTTTTCAGAATTAATTGCTTCATAAAATTTGCTTATGAATTTTTACATAAGTTATTCAATACAAATTTTTAAATCTTGGAATAATTACAAAATGCTCTAAGCCAGCTAATACATTTAGTGACTGGCAGCATGTGCTATCCTAATTCCCAAAACAACATAATGTCATAAGTTTCCAAATAATCTCTTCTGGTTATTGAATCAAGTTACATTTCACAGAATTAAAATTAAAATACATATTATTAACTGGCAGGTTTACCTGTCACTTAATTTTGATCTGTCATTGAGAGAATCAAGGAGCAGCTGCTGTTGTTGTGTGGGAACAGAGGACATGGTCTGGAAAAGCAAATAGAAATGGGTCAAAACAGAGGTTTATCATTTTCTCCTTCACAGAGACAGGAGCATAGCAATACATTAATTGTGGTTTTTCACACATTCTCCTCCTTTGTTCAGTGTTTCCTCATGCCCTAAGAGGAGATAGGCACTGAAACACTGTGAGGGTGCTTATGTGTGTCGGGAAAGCTTTCCCAAAGCTGTTCTGTCACCCTGCAGAGCTCCTTCTCACCCTATGGTGCCCATGTGCCAGGAGCATTTCTGATGGTGTTTCCATGCAAGGACAGGTAGCATCTTAAAGATCTTTTATACCCTCAGAGTCATGGAAATGCAGATAAACAGGTCAATCTTTAGTCCAGTCCCCTCTGCCTAGCAAACACACAACCTCTCCAAAGAGTGGTGTTATCTGCTGCATGTACATGCAAAATTATTCAGTCACAGCTGAGTAAAGTTGAGAAGGGGACCAGTTAGTACAGTAAAAATCAAATTCTACCTATATTCATAATTAATAAATTTATTTTTGGGTCAGTAGTGTACACAGAAGGTAAAATACAATTTTGATTATTTATCAAAAGCAGTTTTTGTAGTTCATATTTGTACCTGTACTGTCTCAGTATTGAGGGATGTTATACAAATAAATTCTGAATCAGATATTTAATTCCATAAAAATTGAAGATTAACCTAGAAAAGCAGCTGTTCTCTGCATCATAAAGGACAGGCTGATAAAAAATCATTAAGTCACCATGGGAAGCTGATAAAAGTAGTCACTGAAGATTGAACTATGACATCAAGAATACTATTGTATAGCTTTTACGTAATTTATTACATTAAAAACACACAATGTTGCTGATCCTCCCAAACAAATCATATACATTCTGTTACTTGTAATCACTCAGTTCATTAATAGCAAGCATATTGTTTTACTTTTCTTCCAAATGCTAGCATAAGTCTCAACAGCTTTAATGAAAGGTTGTGCTGTGTTTGAAGTTTCATTAAATTTGTCATGTTTTATTTAGCATAGGTGAAATTCTGGACACCAGTATTTACACTTCACAGTTTAATTCAGATTTTTTGTTTGAACTCACCTTAATTTTTTTGAGCACCTTTGAAATGCTGGAGTCTGACTTCAAGCTATGTTCCTTTTCTGTGTTTCCGGCCCTTATGAGAGTATTTGTTCTCCTCATTGAACTCACCTGCAGGCAACGTACTCTAGTGTCCCTCCTCTTTCTCCTTTGCTTGCTAGTCATTATACTTAGAGAATTTAGATTCTTCGTCTCCCATTGCAACTTCCTGTCTCCTCCTTGCCATAACAAATAAAACCAAAATCTGATTTGAACTACTAAAAAAAATTGTAACTGCACACCTACTTTTTTCTTGCCATTTAAAACAGTCCATTAAATAAACTGGATGAAGAAAATTCTAGTATTCTTGAGGTCTTACATCTCTTGTACAATATCTGAAGAATCATATCCTTTTGGTAGTAATTGTCTTTTGCACAGAGAAGTGAGTGAAGAGAAAATGTCCAAACATCTACCTTGAATTGCATTGATCTGTATCTTCTGTTTTGATTATGGGCAGCTGAGTTATGCAGAACTGTGAAGTCAAGGTCTGTAGCTCCTCCAAATCCCTGAGAAAAATAAATGGCCTAAGGAAGGAGTAGCAGTGAACTCATGATATGGATTAGAAAAACCAGATCCCTTCATCTTTGCATTCATTCATGGAAATTCATGGCCTGTAGTTGCATCCTGCTCCTACCTAGTTTCTATTACTTATTTATTTCTACTCTACCCAGAACCTGTTTCTAATGAAGACTGGAGCTCTTTGAATGGTAACATATTAAGAGACAAAGCAAAGGGACATTTTCTAGGTAAAATTGAACAAAATTGTAATTGATTAAAACAAACCCTAGAAAAAGAATGAATTAAGTCTCAATAAAATAAAAATCTATTACGTAGTGAAAAAAATGTTTCTCTATTGTGCAACACTGATGAAAAACACAATGATTAAGTCAGTCTGGGAAGAAACAGTCATAAGGAACTCAAAAAGAATAAATTGTGGAGCTAAAGATCTTTTTTTTACTCTTGCTAGAAATTAAATGTCTCTGAAACCTCTTTTGACTTTTTGAGAGAGTAATTAAATGTAGCAGATTTATTCATTATTGTGCATATGGTTGTAGCTACTTAAGTAAGCAAAAAAGGCAATAAATGAGGTAATTTTCATGAATAATGTTGATTTAATTTTTAGTAAGAACTGTGAGAAAGTGATACAGAAAGCATGAACTCTTGGAAAACTAATCCTCGCAGGAGCTAGTTAACCCTGCTGCTTTAGGGAAGCCTTTATCTTACTTGTACATTGTCATATCTTGTGAATCCTCCATGCTGCTCTTTTTAGCTTTTCCTGAAGATAAATTGACAGAAGTTGTGTGATGGATATATATAATACCTTGTATAGCTTCATTTGCAACCAACATACTTCACAGAAAGGCAACCTTACAGGAAATACCCTGCTTTGTTCTGCTTCAGATAGAATTATGTAAAATGAAGCAAATAAGAAAATGCAACTAGGTTGAATTTACTTCCGTCACACAGAATAGAGGTGAGGTGCCTTACAAACTGGATAAGTTCTCCTATGGTCAATTGAGTTGATTCAATGATTATCAAATTCATTTTAGTTCCAACAGAATACCCATGGTCAGAAAAAAATAAAAGAAAAAAGGTCCTGTTAACAAGTACAGAAAGCTAACCTATTATACTTATCCAGCTACTTTTGCATCTATTTTGAAATTCAGTTGAATACGGATAAGAGAAGTTGTTGAAACAGAGATGTCCTATAGGCCGGAATCCTGATTGTGACTATGTACATACACTGGGACCTGCATTCAGGTTTCCAAATCAGACACATTCCTGATCTACTACACACAATTTCCAAATATCAGGTACTGATTAAACAAAGGAAAACGTCATTTTTAAAAATTTCATTGCTCAGCCTACTTGAGGAGAGTATAGAGAGTAGGCAATCATGGAGAAAAAAACAATAGGACAAAAAGTGTTGGAAGAATTGCGGTGATGAAGGAAAAATAAATCCAGATGAATATGAAATATTTAAAATGGATGAACTGCTTTCTTTTTTTTTTCTTTAAGAAAGAGGCTGAATTGTATTGTTCTATTTAAAATATGTCATCCAAACTCTCACTAGACTTCAGCTTCCTTTCGTTAAATCACTTTTGGTTTATACATGCACACACTAGATTCATATTGCATGGTCCACAACAGCCATTAGATTAAAGTGCTTATAAGTGCATATAAGACAAATTTATAGTGAACTATTGAAAAGTATTTTCCTAGAAATGGTGAGAAGATAGAGTATAGCAATTACTGATGGCAAGCTGCAAACTCTGGAGACCTCTGTATTCCTTCCACGAATTTTGCACCCCAGTGTATTGTATGGTTTCCAGTTTTCAGGAGCCATGGAAGGATGAAGAGAAATAACATCAAAGCAAAACTGTCCTTGTTGACCTACTGTCTTAAAGTTTGAAGCCATTTCCCCTTGTTCAGTCACTACATGATCTTATAAAAATCCCTCTCCATCTTTCTTGTAGATTCCATTTAGATGTTTGAAGGCCTCAATTAGGTCTCTCTGAAGACTTCTCTTTTCCAGTCTGAAAAACCCCAAATTTCTCAGCCTTTCCTCATAGGGAAGGTGTTCCATCCCCATCATTTTGGCGGCTTCCTCTGGATTCACTGCAACAGGTCCTTGTCCTTCTGGTGCTGTGGACACCAGAGCTGGATGCAATAGTGCAGGTGGAGTTTCATCAGAACAGAGTAGAGGGGCAGAATACTCTCCTTGCTCTGCTGCCCACACTGCTCTGGATGCAGACCAGGACACAATTGGCTTTCTGGGTTGTGAGTGCACATGGCTGGGTCTTCGTGGGTTTTTCGCCCACCAGAACTCCCAAGTCCTTCCTCAACAGGCTACTCTTGAACTGTTCATCCACCAGCCTGGATTGATACCAGGGATTGCCCTGTCCCAGGTGCAGCACCTTGTACTTGGTCTTGTTAAACCTCATAAAAGTCCATGGGTCCATTCTCCAGCTTGTCCAGGTCCCTCCGGATGACATCCCATACTTCAGGTGTGGCAACAACATCACTCAGCTTGGGGTCATCTGCAAATTTGCTGAACATGCACTCGATCCTTTTGTCTATGCCATTGATGAAGATATTAAATAACATTTGTCTCAGTACAGACCCCTGAGGGCACCACTTGTCATTGATGTTCACTGGGGCACTGAGCCTTTGACCACAATCCTCTGGATGTGACCATCCAACCAACTCCTTATCCATCTAACAGTCCACTCCTCAAACCCATCTCTCTCCAATTTAGAGAGATGGATGTTGTGGAGGACTATGTCAAAGGCTTTACAAAAGTCCAGGACATCCATAGACCTTCTCTTATCCACTGATGAGTCACTCCATCACAGAAGGTCATTGAGTTTGTCAGGTAAGACTTGTCGTTGGTGAAGTTGTGCTGATGTCTCAAATCCCCTCCCTGTCATCCATGTGCCTTAGCACAGACTCTAGGAGGATCTGTTCCATGATCTTCCCAGGAATAGAGGTGAGGCTGACAGGTTGATTTCTTCCAGGGTCCTCCTTTCTACCCTTTTGAAACACGAGTGCAATGTTTCTCCTTTTCCAATCACCTGGGAATTGACTTGACTGCCATGATTTTTCAAATATCCTAGAGAGAGGCTTGGCACCTACATCAGCCATTTCAGTCAGGGCTCTGGGATACATCTCACGAGGTCCCATTGAATTATATACATTCAGGTTCTTCAGGTAGTCGTGAACCTGATCTTTACTTACAGTGGGAGGAACTTTGCTCCCCCAGTGCCCATGAGAAGTGTGGGACGAGAGGCTATCACTGAAGCCCAAGGCAAAAATGTTGTTGACTACCTCAGCCTTCTCCTCATCCTTGTTACCAGTTTTACAGTCTTGTTTAAGGGGCCATTACCCCTTCTTTGCCCTTCCTTTTCTGGTTAACATACCCATAGAAGCCCTTCTTGGTATTCTTTCTGTTCCTTGCCAAGTTCAGCTCCAGCTTTTCCCTGGCATTCCTGACCCATCCCTACACAACTGTACTTCATGTCTGTACTTTTCCCAGGATATCTGTCCTATCTTCAACTGCCTGTGCATTTGCTTCTTTCCTTTCCATTTCCCCAACAGGATCCTACTCAGCCATGCTAGTCTCTTGCCTTCCTTGCCCAATTTGTTCATAGGGTTTGTCAGCTCTTTCACTCTGTGGAAGATTTCCTTAAAGATATTTGTCAGCTCTGTTCTACTGTTTTGTATCTGAGGGCAGTCTCCCAGGAGATCCCACTGACTATCTCCCTGGAAAGCTGGAAGTCTGCTTTCCTAAAATTCAGGTGTCTGACTTTACATGTTACCTGTCCCTGCAGACTCTACCAGTACATGATCACTGCAGTCCTGGCTGTCTCCAATATTGATATCCCCAGTTAGTTCACTTGCACTGGTGACCATCAGGTCCAGTAATGCAGCCCCTCCAATAGAGCTGTCTATTGCCTGCGTCAAGAAGTTATCCTCCATGCATTCCAGCAGTCCCCTGGATTGTCTACAGCTCACCATGTTTCCATTCCATTCCAGCAGATGTTGGGATAGTTGAAGTCTCCCAGCAGGACAAGTGCCTGTGAACACACCCCCTTGTGCCTCCTGTCACTGGAGCAGGAAGACTCCATCAATAGGTGCCTCTGGGTCAGGCAGCCCATAGTGGATGCTGCCCACAAGGTTCCCTTTGTTACCTCGGTCTCTGATTCTTACCACAGACTTTCAATCTGCTCATGGCTGTTCTTCAGGCACAACTTTTCACACTCAATCCCACTCTTGATGTAGAGGGCAGCCCCTCTGTCTGTCCTTCCTCTCCTGTGCCTTCTGAACAGCCTGTACTCATTGACAGTCACACTCCAGTCATGGGACTCATCCCACCAAGATTCAGTAATGGCAAGAAGACGATAGATTTCTAGCATGGTGGCTTCCAAATGATCGTTTGTTGCCCATACTGTGTGCATTGGTGTAAAGGCACCTCAGCTAGGTTGCCAACCATGTCACCTTCCTAGAAGAACACACCTTAATTCCTTTGAAATAATTCCGTGGTGTTTCCCTGTTGGTTTCTATAGCCTCAGGAGTCCCTGGGTCATGTCCACAAGATTGCAAGTGTGTTCCAGCATGGTCAGCACAGCTCAGAGTCAGTAGGGTGTAGCTGGACTTCACTGGGTGTCAATTTCACTCCCAGCACTGGTATGTCACCCATAGGCTTATCTCTGACAAGGCTGGTATTATCTCCTTCCCCTTCAAACCTAGCTTAAAGACCTCTCATTCAGCCCTGCCAACTCAAAGGCTGTAATCCTTTTCCCTCTTTTAGACAGGTGAACTCCATCTCTCTCCATCATGTCTGGTGTTGTGAACCACCACATGGTCAAAAAACCCAATATTCCACTGATGGCACCAGTCTTTAGGCCACGTGTTGGTCAGATGGACTCTCCTGTTCCTTTTGGCATTTTTCCCTGCTACCAAAGGAGTTAAAAAAACCACCACCTGTACTCCAGTCCCTTCACCCGGCTCCCCCAGTGCTCTGAAGTCCTTTGTGGTTGCCCTAGGTCTTCTCACATCCAGTTTATCACTGCTGACCTGGAGAACCAGCAGTGGGTAATAAGCAAAGAGCTGAATTAGTCCAAGGAGTCTCCTGGTGATATCTCTTGCATACTTCTGCCTTAGTAGAACCATGAGTATCATGTGCCAAAATAACCAAAGCGTCTTGTAAAGGCACATGTGAAGGTGGCAGAGGTTTAAATCCTGGGCTCTTCTTAAACACTGTAGATAAGAGTTAAGCAGTAAAAAATCTCTCTCTATATATATTTGGTCAGAATGTCTATGCTACAATACAGAAAAGCCTTTATATAAGCTTTAGATATGGCTCAATAAAATAATGTCTACCATTTTTCCAAAGGAAAAAAAATAGACAATTATCATAATTTACATTATGTTATAATCATGAAATTTCAATTAACTTCCTCTCTTTTACCTTCCATTCCTATCTCAGCTGAGCCTCATAACCATTTCAGGCTCTTAAAAATGAAATTCAGCATTCAAACTTACCATTTGCTCAGACTTTCTCCTCTATTGCTTCTCCCATTTTTTGTCTCTTTCCTTTTACTTTCACCCTTTCAGATCCATGTTTTTGTTTTATTTTTTTCCCTTCAACATTCCCTTTAAATCTCGGGGGCAGATTGTAAGCATTGCAGAGAAAAACATTCCCATTGTTGTTTGTAATAGTTAATGTGATTGCTCATTACTGGTAGCTGTTTTCACAATCTAGTCAGTGTGATTTACCTTGGTTTTTTTTGTAAGGAAAGCTACTGATTTTATCTCTTCAGCCCACATCAGTCTTCAGCTTATTATTTCTCCAGAGAGGAGGAGGGCTAGAGAGAGAGAAAGACCCTGAGTGCTTTTTCTCTTCCATTCCATGTTAAATAAAATCTTAACCTTCCAGCGTAACAGTGGGGTTCAGCTGATACAATACAGAGGCTTACATCTGAAATAGCTGTACCTTTTTGCTCAGTGTTAGAAAGGAAACACTTGCAGGGCACAGCTCATCCCATCAAAGTAAACTTCTAAAATGGGTCAGATGAATCCCATCTTTAGCACCATCAGTTATCCAGAAACTCTATTTTGAATAAGTGGCCTCAATCATTAACACTTTTTACCTGATATTTCTTGCTTTAAGCATTCTTATCAATAAATAAACAAAAGGTGTTAAATAATCCATTTCATGTTAGTCCATTTCAAAGAAAGCCTCCATACTTCCACACAGGAATTTCGTGTCCTCTGTACCACTCAAATTGTCACAGGGAATCACAATAGAAAGTAAAATTCTACATGCTGTGTGGCCACATAATCAGAACAACCTCATGTCCTTTTAAATGCCGAAGTGCAGAGTAGTAAAAAAAAAGTAGAAATGCCAATCATGGTAAGTTGCCTTTTGCACAGAGCTACCAGTTTGGATCATAGCAAGCTGCTGTGATATAAAAAGAAAAGGAGTAATTGCATTTGAGTGATCAGTACTTTTTTATTTGTCTTGAAATCCTAAACTTTTAGATGATGACTCAAAAACTGAAACACTCCAGCTAAAATACAAATATTTTTATTTGGAAAAATTCTTGGGTGCTTCATATGAGTTACATTACAGAAGCTTCATATTACAACTCATACTCCATGTACTATGACAACTCATAAGCTGTCCTGTGAGTATTATGTATAAATATGTGGAAACCTCTCAGCCTGGGAAGCTGAAGTCCCAAAGGGGAATCCAGTGCCCATGAGAGAAGAAGGATATGATGTAACTGAACAGTAGCTCTAGTGAGTCACCACTGAAGCATATCCAGCTATATTATTTCATTATGGAGACATCCCTTTTTTTCACTTGAAAAAGCATCGGAATTTCAAAAAAAAGACACTTCATTAAAAATTATACATGAAAACCTAGTTATACACGGAATTTAGTTCTCTATTGTAAACAATTCTGATTGATTGTTACAAATGCCTCATAATTAATAACTCACCTACAAGATTATCTTCTGTTATCTTCAGAGGAGCCTGACCATACCTTAAAGGGTACAGTTAAGCATTGAAGTGTTGTATGAAGTCGGCTTAAAATTAAATTCTGTCATCATATATTTGCTACATGTTGAACAAGAAGTTTTTACTGGCTCTTTTCCTTTTTTGTTCTGGTATTTTGGTGAGTACTGATGCTGGAAGAGATGTCACAGGGTAGAAAATGTACTGGTATTACAAGAAGAACATTTAGTGCAAGGAGTAGACTAAACACAACTGACTTTTGATCCCCAGGCTGTCAATATAATATATCCTCACAGAACTTCCATTAAAGAACTGGTAATACCACTGAAATATTAAAGATCCCTGTATGTTCCTCAGTTCACAACTCAAATTGAAGACTAATCATAAAACCTAATGTGTCAAAAAAAAGAGCAACTGAAAAATGTCAAGTTATCCAAAGGTTGTTGCAATGATTTTTTTATCAACAGCACCTTATTTCACTGAAACATCTTTATGAGCATGTTTTGCTGAGAAGCTGTAAGAGCCAACTGGTAGTGTTTTCTGGTGTTACCTAACCAGACTCAAGTATGTTCCCATCATTTATCTGGCCTTAAATGTCAATGGCTGCCCTGTGGGAAACCAGAATAAAAACTCTCTGGACACAGAGGAAGCCTTTCTACTTTTCATAGCTTCAGAATCACACCATAATCAATGGATATTTAGAAATTACTGAAGAAAAAATCTGATTATTTAGATGAAGTTCTGGTTTGTTGAAAGACGTTTAGTAAGACAAACGGTATGAACTCTGCATCCTTCCTTTGCTCCCACAGGTAAGGTTGAACATGAAGCATATCTTCACAAAGATTTTTATGTTTCACATGAAATGAAGAAACAACAGCAGCAAGGAAACAGTATTGACAATATATTCAGAAATAAGACTTGCAAGGAAAGACTGAACTTCAACCACGTTATTATGTATAATTAGAACAGAATTTATTATTCTTTTGTCTCACAGATGCCAATTCCACCTCCCGCTGTGTTTTCAGTCTTTTCTGTTCGACTGGCTAATCAAAAGCCAGGTTAACAGCTGGCAGAAGCAGTATTCCTATGAAGGAGACAGATGTGTTTCATAGTGCTTGATGTATCATGAATTGTCAGCAGCTCAGTGAGAACTCCTCACCTGTAAAGGGTCAAAGGAGTTGTCTCTTCTGTGAGCTCAGTTTCAAAATGCAAATCCGTGTATAATTTCATATTCTTCCCAGTGGAGAGAGACATGAGGGACTGAGAATGAATGTTTAACCTACATACAATCTAGGTACCCAAGGGAATTTTTCATATTTTCTTAATTAGGTCAGGATCCCATTAGGAATTACTTCTACCTTCTCTTTAAAGTATATTAGAAGACTTTTGGCCTGCACTTCAGGTAAACAAGCAGGCTGTCTATTTTGGAAAACCTAGCTTGGAGGGGAGATGTAATATTTTGTTTGTTTTGGATTCAGGAGTGATAGTTAAAGACTGGGAGTTTGTTGCACTGAAGACAAGTGCTTTCATGAACTTCTCTGTCTCCAAAATAGGTTGTTGTCATAAATATAATTCTGTATAAATAGATCTGCATCTGCTCATGAATTGAGTTATCTGGCTAACTAGGTAGGTTTAGGTTCTGTTGTTTTGACAGTAAACAAGCACTGAAATCCTGGGGACTGCACAGTTTGTTTTGTATTTGATTTACTGCCTTAAGCTAGGCATCAAACTTTGCCCTCCTGGAAGTTTAATGTTGGTGCTAAATAGGGAGAAGAAAAGAAACAGAATATATATCTAAGTTAATGTTCAAAGAAGGGAGAACAGAAGTAACTGCAAGTCAAACTTGTACAGATTAGCCTAGCAATACTTTACAATCAGTTAGACTAACCCTCTGCATTGCCCATTGCCTGCTAGAATTTTTTATTTCAGTTCTCGTCAAGATTTTCAAAGAAATATAAAGTCTTCACAAAGGATGGGAATAGGATAGCAAAGCCATTTCACACAAGTTAATAGAACTGCTCAATATCAAAGTTTGTATCCATTTGCATCAGCAAAAAAAATGAAGCTTTTATTTCCACAATTCTTGCAAGAAAGTTGTTTTTATTCTCTCTCTGATGGGACTGCAGATTATGACACAGTCTGAAGTTGCATTTATCACTCTGCATTCATAGCACACCATCACGCCAATCCTCCCCTCCAGCACTGAAAATAAAAATGATAATGCTTGGGAATGAATCACTCAAATTACTTACTCAGAAGAAGCACTGCCAACCAAAACCATTTCTCTTCCATCAGGTTTACCTATGTTTTGAGTGACCGAACACGGACTCTGACATGAACTTGTGTCCAACACAGTCTGAAAGTCAAATGAGAGAAATGACACTTTGTGTTTTGAAGTGAAATGGTTGCAGAGAGAAGCCAAAACAAATAGCCTAGGGAGTGTTATAACCTTTAGAACAAATCCAATCCACTCTTCTCTGTGACTATTTACTCTTTCTTTTTTCTAATAAATATGCCTTCCCACACTTGTCATTATGCCATGCAAGATCTCACAGTTCTTTTTTTTTAGAACATATGGTCCTTTTGCTACCTACTCTTTCTCTAGAACTCCATTTGGAAATGATGCATAAACACATCCTGTTTTTCTCAGCTAGAAGAGTCACTCTGCTGAATACTCTTCCTTATTAACACCTTTTCACTTGTTGGTGCAGTTGGATGCGTGAGAGGAGATATAACATTTTCATTTCATACCAGCAAGTGAGAGGTTGGGGTTTTTTTTAATTTCCTCACCAAATGCCGAGAAGTCATGATGCTGTTAATGTTAGCATGCTAAGATTTCAGCTCTAGATCTCATTAATCCATCTGGGTCCCACCTCCATTTAAATACTTCCTTAACATTTCAGAAACTAACACAATCAAAATTTGAAATGAGACAGACAGGGCAAACCAAAGCTTTATTGCCACAATGTATGGTCATACAATAAATTCAGACTGGTTTTAATAAAAAGCTGCAGTAATAAAAGCAAAGAAAAGGGAAAGAAATCTTTGCAGCCTCAGGATTTGTGTATTTAAACTATTCCAGTTCTTACTAACTGTGATAGGTTCTTCACCTATTCACTACATTTTTTAAAATTCACTACATTTTTTAAAATAAATAATTTCCTTAATAAAATGCAAATGAACAAGCTTTTGACCACAGCTTTTGACAAAATCTTGTGTAGGACCTGTCTTAAAATTGTGTCCATCAAAAAAACCAAGAATAGTTCAGCATTAAAAATATGTAACATTCAACACAGGAAGATCATGTCTTTCACGGAAAAACATTACTACCTTCCCACACTAACTGATTCCTTCATGATGAAATTCTGTGTCACAAAATATCAAGTTCTGAATCTAACTGGTATTTTGAGCTCTATGATCAGTAAGAGCTCTTTGGTAAGAGTATCGTCTTTGTTTAATCTTAGGGGTCAATTAGAGAAACATGTTCCTGGTCAGCAGCTGAGATACATTCATTTCAGATTTATCTCTGAGCATTTTTCATGAGATGATGTTTTTTAAACTGCTATTGCAAACACAGGACCTTCTTCTGACTGATCATATTTCTGTAGGAGGACAAGACAGAAGCTCTATTAGACTTCATTGTTGTAGTTCTATTCTTGTAGCATGGGGATAATAGAGCACAACCCTTCTTTCTTCTCCACCCAAAACTACACCAGAATGTGCTCACTTCAGAAAAGCATTTAAGCTTGCACATATTAGTGCTTTCTAGAGCACTGCATTTCTCTGGAAATGTTCTCCCCAGGTTTCTCTTACAAATGGTTGATTTTTTTATTTTTAATTTACAGAAACTTTTAAAAACATGTCACAACCACCCCACCATAAACTTGGGCACAGTGAGATATTTGATCATTTTGTGTATTATCAGGCACATTCATATCTCCATTTAAATGCAAAGGCTATCATGCATGGTACCTCTCCTTTATCCACATGCCTTTGTGTTATTGTCCAAAAACTACTTATCTGAGCTTTCAGTAAAATAGTTCATATTCTATGTGGGGTTTTTTCCCGTCAATGTCATTGCAACACTTACAATCAGTGTCAACACCTAAGCCCTCAGTATCTTTTTCCAGAGTAAGAAATCAGCCCAGAAGTCACCACCATTTTAAGGAACTGATGTTTCAGAAGACTGCAGATTTGGTAAGTAATTGATAGGAGGCATTAAGAGAGGTTCTTACCAGAGAACTGATATATTTCTGAAATTGTAAAAGCTGCCGTTGCACTAATAGCAGAACTACTCAGCAAGCTAGCAGATCATATGTTTTTGTAGGTATTTTATATTTCTCTTACACTTTCACATCCAGGGATGTATTTTTCTGTTAGCATGTAGGATGTGTATTTTCAATAGTGAATCTTTCTGAAGAGAATATTGTCTTATTTATGCAACTGGTCCAGGTGAAATTACTAAATATTTGCTGACAACACTCTATTCTTTAAGGCATTAATGTGTCCTTGTGTTGTACTTGTGGTTTCTACTATGACTCTCTCAAGAGTCAGTCTAACCCTAGGGCTAGAAAACTGAGGGACAGACGCCTTTTTCAAGTCTGAATAAATAACCAATGAATATCTAAAAGAAAACCAGTTGTACTTTACATTTATATGCATGAGCTCTACATTCTTAAAAATATCTTTGTATTCATAAGTTTCAGATTCCTAAGAATTACATCAAGGACATTTTGACAAGCTATTTTACAGAGCTGCTAATAATTATTTCCAGTTTCACTTGCTACACTTTGTCAGAAAATAAAGGATTTATTTTTAAATGTACTAGGAAAAATATATAATTTAAAATATAAAACTCTTCTGGCATCATTAACAAAATGTCATACTGAAAACTGAATGGGCATCTAGCAACCTGTGCTAACGAGCTGGCGTTAGTTTTTTTTCACAGTATACTGCATTTGCAGGGTACTGAAGGGTCAAGTAGAGTTCAAATGATCTACATAAACTATGGAAAATTAACACACTTTTGGAAAAATACAAGCAATTTTATAGTAAGTGATATTGAGCCATCAGCATTACTTTTCTACTTCTTCTGCCATTATATTTTTGAAGAAAGAAGCAAGTGTAAATGATGTTTGCTAGATTCCTTCTTATAGCCTCACTGAAAGCCATTGTATTATACACAACTATAGTAAAGATGACATTGCACAATACTAACATAAAACAGAGTGGAAACTGCTATGGAGATGTTCAACTCCAGTCTAAGGAGAAAAATGAGAGCTCATTTAATGCAAATAATCTAGCTGAAGCAGTGACTGAAACAAATACAGATATAACAGCATCACTGCAAGAGACAGTAGAGGTAACACACTGGCTTATTTCTCCAGGGAGTTTGGCTAAATGTCATTAGCAGACAAACCATTTTGTTCACATACATTTATTACCCACATGTTTCTCTTCTGCTGTAGAATCTGAAGCTGAAGTTGGCAACTACCACCTAGAGAACCAAATGTCTCCTCTTGTTGCAAGTATACTTCAAAGAAAGCACTGATAATGTTTTTTGGGTGAAGTCCCCACCATTCTTTCAGGCACTTTTAAGAAAAAGCAAGTTATATCTTTATGGGTTTTCTTCTTACAGTAATAGAAGTTGCAGAGGAGATCAAAAACCTTGTCCCACACTGTCATCAAATTGTCCTTTATTTAAAGAACTGCTGCTACACACACAAACTGCCTATGCCTGTCCCTCTTGCATCAGAGGGCACACAGCGTCCACCCTCACCCACTTTCCAACCAAATTGACATACCCTTGCTGTCTCCACACTGCCTATACCACTTCACAGTCAGGAGGTTCTCATTTTATTTAAGCAGGAAAATCTTTAGCAATTTCCTGAAAGACTCTGCTGTGATACTCGGTTGAGATTGTCATACCCACTACCTGCTCCTGCTTAGGCAAGTCTGATGGACTGCTCCATTACAAAAGCCTGCTTCAAGTTTAGGGTATTTCCTTGTGGTCTCCGAAACAGAGTGAGTTTAAAGTGATTGCTCACAAACTATTCTACAGGGAACTCATAATGATTGCCTTATTTCCCTGGTATACACCACGGTTGCAGTTACCAGTGCAGATGTTCTGATCCCATACAGATACCACTTTTCTTGATAGGCTGTAGCATTAGGTCTTGAAGTCTGACTGTTAGAGAAGTGGGAGCTGCTCACAGAGCTGACTGCAGCTTTTAATTTAGAACTGAGATCTTGTCTTTTTGAGAGAGAATCACCACAGGAAATGGAAGACTTTGCTCAAACATCATACAAGGTGAAAAAAAATGAAAGGCCAATGATGGAACTCAAAATATATTTTCTATGTGTGAACAGACATAGGGGACTTCCAGTAAGACAGACAAATTATCTCTTTTCTTTCTCAGTTTCTGGTCCCCAGTCTTTCACACCAGGGTGTTCCAGAGTGAATCCAAAACATACTGCTGTGAATACTTTCCTCAGAGGGATGCTGTGAATAAGTTAGTGCTAGGAGTGCCTTTCTGCATACCACTTTCAGTACTGTTCCTACATACAGTTTGCTATAGAGTACAGTTTGGTGGGCTGGACACAGGTCTCTCATTACTTCAGGTACCATGAACTGAAAAAAAAGTACATCAAACAGAAGTAAAGATAGAAACTGAGCCTCTGTAGGCTTCATGGTCAGACCCTGTGCAGGCAGAAATTAATGCACCAAATTCGTCTCTATGCATCAACATTCACAAGGGAAGGCTGACTCAGACCAGTGTCACACAATTCAGAAGTGTCTTTGCTACATTGCAAATACCAAACAATGCCTTCTGGGAAGTGTTACTCTGAACCACCATATGCTGAGACAAGCCCGTGGTGGACTAATCCAACACAAATCTCTTACACCCAGAGAGCAGAGACAGAACTCCTTCTAGCTAGTTGCCTCCCTCCTATATCTCTTAGTAGCTGTCATTTTCTCTGCTTACCTTTGACAGCTAGTGTGAACTTCTGAGTGTTTGCTGAAACACAAGCCCATTGTTTCCTGCAAAATTTGTTTTCTTGGTAGAAAAGCAAGCTAATTTTCCTTTCATTACTGCATGATATGTTCTCATACCTATCTGAATAGTCTGTAACTGATAAAACATTTGTCAGATGGAAATTAATTCTCTTTCATTTAGTCTTGTTTTCTTCTTTGATGGGTTTTATTTGTAAGGGGGAAAAAAAGTAATGGTATATGAAAACCCACCATTGATAAAGGCAAACACAGAGAACTATTTATTCGTTCACTATCCTGTTTTATGTGCTGCAAGTTTCTAGCAAAATAATCTCATATTCCACTTTTTGTTGATGAATGAATGGCTTCATTTGCAACAACCCCCTACTTGCATTCTGTTCTGAACCCCGGTTTTATTTCCAGGAGTGCGATAGGCATAGTGACGAGTAAATTATACTGAATCAGAAGAAATCGTTTTCTTCCCACTCAGATATGTGGATGTGAAAATGTACTTTTAAGGTTTTCACAGAACAGCAGGAATATTTGTTCAGCCATTTTGAACTGCTGAATTGCTGTAATTATCTAAAATGGCACAGAAAAGTTCTGCTCCTCCTCCATAGGGTTTAATATGCTGCTGTGTTCATGGTGTGTAAATAAGTGTTTGCTTAAATAGCTGTGGTGCAGCGCTCTCACCATGGGCTGCCAGCAGCTACGCCTCATGCAGAGTAACAGAAAACACAGAGGACATTGAGCACCAAGGTCCTCTGCCACAAACACGAGGCTGGGAGCAGTGAGCACTGCCAAGAGCTGCCACACTGCTGTTGGGCCAAGGGCAGGTGTGCAGCAGCATCCTGAAAGCAGCACAAGGGTGGGCATGCCACTCTGTGCTGGGCACAGGACAGACACTGAGAAAGGGACTGTGTCTTCATCCAGGCATGTCATCCTAGGCCACTGTCAGCACCAACACCCAGCATTGCTGCTGAAAGGTGAATCATGCCAAAATGCCACAGAAACAGTTCTGTTCCCAGGGTTATTCAGAAGGATATTGTTCCCAAGTTAGACTGATTTAACCCACTACCTCATCTCTGCACTCAAACTCCAGAGCTGCTCGGAGGAGCCAGAGAGCCTGGGGCTGTTGTCTGTAATTGAAGACACTTGAATGTTTGGCTGTAAAATACTCAAAGGAATAGCTCTTACATCAGTGTAGTACAAAGCAAGTTTATTAATTATGGTGGAATTTCTAAACTCTTAAACAATTCTTTCTTAAAATAATGAATCCATGTGAGCAATTTAACATTTGACTTTGTACCATTAAAAAACAAAAAAAAAGTGACAAAAGAGAAATTCTGCAAAACTTGGTTTTCAAAGTATGGGATCATCAACCATCTTTAATCCAATTATGTAACTTGTCATTCTTGATTTTCAGTTTACTGAACTGGTCAAATTAATTCAACATCATTTATTTGTACCAGTAGCTCCAATTTTCCTCTAGTTTTCTTCATTCACTGTATAACTACACAGTTTAAACAGGTGTGCATTTTGGAAGAGAGAAGAGGAGAGATCATTAAACCATGTATGATCATAAAAAAGCAATGCAAACAGGTTTCTAAAGTGGATAGTAGAAATTCTTTCTCAGTAATAATGAAAATTGAATTAGTTGCCTTGTATAGTAGAAGGAATCTTCACTTTTACAAGAAAAGCATTTTGTCTTCTCTTAACACTGATAAAAATTTCTGCTCTGTTCTATTTTCAGCATGAGCTGTATCTATTCATGCCCAGATGGAAAATGTCCCTGTGCCAGCACCCCACCCTGTGGTGACAGTGGCATAGGGAGGAGCATGAATGCCCAGCCAGACAGTTTCTGTGGTCTGGCAGGACTGGGACTCTCCCACATTAGACTCAGACCCTGGCAGTCCATCCAGCCCATCTCTGTCAATCCCAGGGCATCTGTCACTTAACCTTTAAGAATAATACAAAGATTTATCTCCGTCATCCAGTCCTATTCTTGCTTCAGCAAAATTTCTGGCAGCTCCAGAAGCACCAAATTTCTCACTATAAAAAGCCAATGTCTTAGGATCACAAGAGTGCTTAATGGCTTTTAAATTAATTTTCTCAGTCCTTTTGCAGGTTAGCTTGTGGATATGAGTCCTTCAGATAGATTTCTTTCCAATGGATTACTTCGCTGACTAAGAAATTCAGTAAAGTACTATAGATGACATAAGTGACAGAAGAAACCAACTAGATTTTTGACAATCAAGGATCTAATTCTCATTGGCAGGGCAAGGTAATTGGCTTCCCACTAGGCACCAGCTTTTAAATCTATAGTCTTATTTCTCAATTGTGCCCTTGGGGGAACAGTTCCTGCTTCAGGATAAAGATGACAGAAGTTGCTGCTATATTTTCTGAAATAATAATTATTTTAGCACCGAAACATGTAGTTTATTGTGTTCATAGTATTGTGATAGTGAATGTGGTAATCAGGCCCCTGGTACTTCAAACACATCAGCAAATCATTCACAAATTACCTCTCAAAATAGATATTTAAGATAGGTGACAGAAAATAGTTCCTTTACCATCTGAAACTTCACATTTTTATTAGTTCCCCTTTTCTCTTTAGATGCAACTGAGGGCTTTCCAATTCTATTACACTCATACAGATACAAAGAGACACAAACTCCTGACCAGTAATCTTGCAAAGAACAATATTAAACCTTCATGGAAGTTTGTGCTTTTCTGTTTCTTTTTCTGTAACATTTACAGTTCATATAAGTAATTGGGCACTGAAGCCCAAAGGAGTAGTCTACCTGGAAGATGCATGTCTTTGATTAATAATTCTGTTTTGGAAGATATATGTTTTTATTTTAAAACAAGTTTAGACAAAAGTGTCTTCTTTCTCTAGGAAAAGCTGTAGCAAAAAAACCAAAAAATGTTCACATCTCTGAATTATTTTTGTATGCAAGATTAATATTTCCAGACAAATTATATATTTAGTAAAATGTTGCTGACTTTTTAAAATACCAGATCTGCTAAAATGTTAGTGATAATCAAGCCAAGCCATTCTATGATTCTAAGATAACAAAGGGCAGAAAAAATCTAACCAACTTCCTTGTCCTTGAGTCAATGGAAAAGCCAGAAATAGAACCGAGCAGGGCCCAGCCTATGAGTGGCATCTCAAATACCAGAGTAAAAAACGGTTGGAATGACTGGCATAGAAAGCCAGCCCTCATGGGTAGTTCCCACACAATGGCAACCCCTGGCGAGCAGGAAATATCTCCATTATCTAAGATCCTGTTGCACGGCAACAGCCGGTGAGTGTTGACTTGTTACCAGTACCCACTGTACACCAGAGTGACATTGCCAACACAATAAATGTTCATTTGAGGCAGCAGAAGTCCAAGATTACTTTTAATCTACAAATTAGACTTAGATTTCAACAACTTAGCAAATAGAGCTCAAATAATAGGGATGAAAGCTCAGCTAATAATCACAAAATCCCTTTAATTCATGAGAAAACATGCAATAAAAATGGCAGATGTTTCAAGATGGATAAATTGTAAGGTATTTTGTCATTATCAAGATGCAGATTGTGAGTCATGCTATAAAGATATTTTTTGAGCCTGTATAAACCAGAATTTTTAAATTTATTTTTAATGTCAAGCCCTAGATTTTGATCTGGGGTAGCAACATCCGTTATAGTTATATATCTGCAGGTGATGCAGCAGAGGTTAGTTACACATATGGCTATTCACTGTGTTGACAGTAGGAACTTTTGAGTTGACTTAGAGTTCTAAAACTCTACATAGGTGTGAGTGCATGAGCTGAAAACATGTTTCAAGCTAAATTCTTTGGTCTCCTAAGTCCTTAATATCTTAGACAGAGGAAAATTTGTAAGATTTAAATACCTGTTGTAAATGTGTTTATCTTTCTGACCTGCACATATATCTATGCACTCTCAGCAATCTAAAAATCTTATTCAGTGAAAGTGATTATATAAAAATAGCAGCTCTGCCAACACACTTGCTACCTGTATTTCATCTCTCTGCATTACAAATACAAGAAATATATTCTCAAGAAAAGTGAAAATCCTTCCAGAAGTGTGGACTATCATCCTCTCTTTCATGTATTACGCTACATGAATGAGAGATATTTGTCTGTGCAAGTATTGACTGCAAAGTACTGACTTTTGTACTAAGGTAGAAAAGACATCCATTTGGATTTCTGATCCTTCATTTTCAGCACTAACAGATAAGGAATAAAATTCTTTCTACTCA
Organism: Orthonyx spaldingii; assembly: GCA_013397795.1. NCBI lineage: Eukaryota > Metazoa > Chordata > Aves > Passeriformes > Orthonychidae > Orthonyx > Orthonyx spaldingii. The sequence goes on along the minus strand of VZTJ01005393.1, from coordinate 1,052,103 downwards.
CAATTTAGGAAAATTTACTGTGAAACTAATAAAATAATCTGCAAAGAAGCCTTTCAGTTTCACATGACATTACAAAGCTTCATTAAAAAAGTTAGACTTCAAAGATCATAGTTCATCTCTGAGAGGGATTTTGGCATCCTAGTACCCAGATAAATGAAGGGACATTAAAGAGGTGTTTGTAATTCAATTCGAAGATCCTCTTTGTGGTTCAGTGTAGATGAGTGGAAACAAAAGGACGGAAAATGAAGGAGTTTGTTTTAATGTTATTGAAATCACCCCTTTGCTTCCCTATGTGTTTCTGCAAGTCTCTGAGTGAGATGAAGAATATGGCAGAACAGACATTCCTACTTTCTCTGTCGAGGTGTGTGTGATGTTTGGCTGAAGGATACTTGCAGAGATGAGGGTACAAAGAGTGACCAGTCCTAAAACTGAGGGGAGGAGGCCTCTGTCTGGGACCCAGTTCACCACAGCTGCTCCAGGCTTCATCATTTGTACTCCTGGCATCAGAGCAACCCAAGAAGTCCAGGAGCTTTGCCCAGCATGCTGAGCAGCACTGTTGAGCAGCCACCAAAACCAGGGGGTGTGAGGTGCAGAGGGTGCCTGCACACATCCCTGGGCAGGGGGCTCAAAGCACTGCCACAGAGAGTACAAGCACACAGCCCCCATGTCAGGATGCCATTTGAGGTTTGGCTTGGTAAAACAGCTCAGAAGGATGTATCTCCTGCAGTCCACTTACCTAAACTGTTTAATTTGAAGTGAATTTTCTCATCCGAGAGGAGGAGACGTCAGGCCCAAAGGGCTTAGATACCTACAGGGACTTAACAGCTCAGCAAAACTAATGAATAGTCTAAAATAGGGCTTTCCCCAGTGGAAATTGTTCTTTTTTGCCATAAAATAGATAAATATTAATTGGACTTGAGGTTTAAACTCTGTTTTTTAATTTTCTTTGTGAATCTCCTAGTCAATGGGCTCCACAATGCTTCCCTCTCCCCAATGAATCTTTAATTATTCTGCAGAAAATAGAAAAGCTTCATTACCTTTCTTATTCTTAATATTAAAATAAATTCATTAACAGGGAGAAATGAAGAGGGATTCATTTTTGCCTCAAAGGGGACATGTGAAATGAATGGAATATGAAACATATCAGATATTAAACACAAGCATTTATACAAATTTTTAACTAAAAAGTGTCTCGATTTCACCAGAGTACATGAAGGGAGGCAGGCAGGAAGGCAGGAAAGGAAGGCAGGAAGGCCGGCAGGCAGGAAGGCCTGCAGGCAGGCAGGAAGGCCGGCAGGCAGGCAAGGAAGGCAGGCAAGGAAGGCAGGCAAGGAAGGCAGGCGGGCAGGCAAGGCAAGCGGGCAGGCGGGCAGGCGGGC
>VZTJ01005393.1:916090-1050088 GCA_013397795.1 Orthonyx spaldingii | reverse complement strand
GAGGGAAGGAGGGAAGGACGGAGGGAAGGAGGGAAGGAAGGAGGGAGGGAAGGAGGGAGGGAAGGAGGGAGGGAGGGAAGGATACAGTTTTAAAATAAAATTAGTCATATGTCAAGAAAATCAGGGACTCCACAGAGAGACTGATTTACTAAAAGCAAGATGTTTCACTTGAAAAGCTGAAGGAAACCTTGGCAATATTTGTTGACTTTGGTGGTGCTTAAATTTAGTTTACCCCTCCCCACACAGCAGCAAGGCTAACAGCAAAGCTCAGTGTTCCCACAAAGGACCACAGACTTCCCTGGTTGTTTCTCCAGGGAATGTGAGCCAGTAGCTGTGGGCAAGGGCCAGGCAGTAAGGCAAAAAGGCAGGTCTGCTATCAGTCAAGGGGATTCCAACATTAGTTTGAGAGCAGCTGGGCTGAAGGCTGTGAACACTCATACCTACCTTATAACTTAGGGCTGGACTGGAGACCCTAGGCTGTGAATGCCCCCAGCATGTCACTGAGCTGTCTGTCCAGAGCTATTACTCTCTGCTATAGTAATACCACCAAAAGTCAAAGAATACTGGAAAATATTAGCAAAGCAAACTCTACTTAGCATCCCTAAAAGTTATCATTTCTCCTCTTAGATATCTTCATCTTGAAAAGAGGTCTTCTAGAAATAACACAAAGTCAGCTGTGCAGCATATTTATTAGGGTCAGATACACAGATTCAAATGACCGCTTGAAAGCCAATAACCTTTTCTGAGATTTAAAAGAGTCAGATTCAGTACTTTGAAGCTTATTTTTTTTTTTCCTGAGTATTTCAGCAGTTTCTGTTCCCTGAGCAGCTGAGAAAAGAGCATGTATAAAATCTCAGGAGGAAAAGAAAGTAGGCTGTTGGACTTTTCCCGTTCAACTCCAGGCCATCTCAGAGAAGATCTAAGCAAATCTTTGGATTTTCAACACTTGCCTGAACCGAACTTCTCAAATTTTGAAGTTTGCTCATTACTTTATCAAACTGAAGTCTAATATATGTTTCATACTCATATACTGTGTAAAAATTGTAGAGGACTTGAGAAAGTAAAAATAAGGGCTGAATGTTGCTATGAAAGTCTGTTTCCCTCAAACACACTCCTGATGGAGCTTGCTGAATTCATCAAGGGTAGGTCTAAGTATGACAAGCTCTTTCTGCACCAAAGTGGTGAAGGTAGAAATACACACCTATTTAGCAATTTCCATCTAAATAATCAGTCCTATACCATCAGCAAAGACCCAACATTCATTGTATTACATTGAGTACATTGAATGCACTCAAATCAGCTCAGATAGTTTCTCCCCTAATTATGCAATTGCACTTAGCAAGTTGAAATTGAGAGGGTTTCAGAATTTCATACTTTCCTAGATGGCTTTTTGAAAGTGCTGGATTGCTACTGCACAATAAAAATCACTCTGAGCACGTATCCCAGGACAACAGCTCTAGGGAGGCTGCACTGTGAAGCAACAAGAAAATTTACACATTTTGAAGACCTTCTCCAGATGATAAAAAGTAATTATATAGACTGGTTTTCATTTTAGTTTTATATAACCTTGTATTATGTTACAAGCTGTAGCCCATGAAACACATCACATGTGCAGATTCCTTGGTCTAAGAACTGCTGTGGGTCACCCTTCAGACAGATGTGCTTCTCTGAATCTGAAAGCTCCTTTTCTTCTGAAAATATCCCATTGACTCTTCTGCCACTAAATCACATCTAATCATCTGACACATTGAGAGCAGGAGAATTTGTGATAGAGTTTCAGAAATTCCTCAGGCAGCAGCCCACTCCCAGGTCCCCTCTTCTGGAGCAAGCACAGCACCTTATCCACAGACACATCTGGATAAACCAGGCACTGCTGGGAAGCACCAAAATGGGTGAGTGTACTGGGTGCTGCTGGTACAGCAAGGTCTCCCACTGACCCATCTGTTGGCACCATTCTTTTTTTCTGCATCCAGGGGGGAGAAAAACCTCTTTAAGAACAGTGGTCAAATTTTGCTGTCCTCTCCTTTATGGCTGTTAAACCAAGGAAAAAAGAGATTATCTTCACTGCAGCATTGCCGGGCTTTTCGTGTACTATTTCTCCTAAAAGCCTGTTTTTCAGTAGTCCTTTAAAGAAGCTTATGACATCCTCTTGGATTTTCCTTCAGGCCTTGTCCTTCTGCTGCCTGCAATGGGCCTTTTGTTCTTATTTTATTTTCTGTCTTCATACCAGCTTAAACTCATTTTATACTGCTTATACCTCCCCACATCAACGTATGAATAGGTATTTTTAATCTTCTTTGTATCTGTAAAGAAACATCTAAACATAGCCTCACTGAAATCAGATTCTCAAAGCTATTGTTGGTTAAATATTGACCCAAGGATTTTATATTATAATACCCATCCACACTTACTGAAACCAATAGCATGTGTCATGTTTCCAGTATTGCATCAAAATTCTGGGTAGAAAAAAATATCTTTAGTGAAACCCATGGTTTGATGAAATCAAGAGTTTCATTTTTTATATGAATTTCCATTATAACGCCTTTATTAACACTGGAAGGACAAGCATGCGTGGACCCCCATGTGGATTTATATTCAACAGAGTCCTGATAATGAGTAAGAATGGGGATTGCAGAGGTGGAGGAGACTGAGGGGATTAGTTTGTCTTCATGTTCTTTTCCCAATGCCAAAATACCTCTCCGTGGCTTTCTGCCAGAGCACTGCTTTCCACATTCAATGAGAAACACCAAGGGAGGAGGCTTTAAGCACTCTCTTAACAATGAGGTATGCCCATTCAGGCACTGGAGTAGAAAGCGTGCTGAAAAAGGCCAATGTCATGTGATGAGGTCTATAAAACTTTTTTATTGTACAAATAATTAAGCTGATGAGAAGCAAAAAACCCTAGTTGGAGCAAAATAAAACCTGTGTGCATGCTTTTCCAAGATTCAAATTTCCCTTTCAGGAAAGGAAACTTGTTGCTTGCTTCAAATATTTTACTAGCAAAACTAAGACCACTATAATTTTGTGAAAATGACAGGAAAAAATACAGACTATAATTTTTATTGTAAAGAATGTGACATTGTGGAAAGGATATTCCCCAGGCAGATAGAAATTGCCAAAAACCTTTGTTAGAGTAAAAGCAAAGAAATATATGGAAATTTTCAAATGTTAAAATATTTCAACTCAGGTTCTTATGAGTCCCCTTTTAGAACTATTCATGAATTAGCCAAATGACAGCCTTATGATAATCAAGAGCATGCAACATTCACCTGATGTCATCAGTAACTCCTACTTGGGTTAAACATGCATTTCTTTCTGTCCTGTATCTCCTGTCAAGGCAGTACACTTTCCTGCCTTGTAGCTGTTCTATATTTATTTCACATTTTCCACATGGTCGGCTCCAGATTTCTATTACAGTCACAGTACTGCACAGTGTTCAGGGTAAGATTGTGTCTGCTTTTATCTCACAATTCTCTCTCTAAATATGTCGTCAAAGGTACAGGATCTCCACTTTCCTTCTTTTCCATTTGCACTGAAAGTGAGAATAACCTGCAGACAGAGAAAGACATGGAAGTGATGGGCTGCAAACAGCTCTGGAGCTCGAAGGGTCCAGACAATTTCTTCCCCTTGGATATGCTGCTGCCAGCACAGGCAGAGGCAGGAAAAAGATCAGGAAGGAGAACACAAGCTGCAGGTCTCTGTCACGGGTACTACCTTATTCCTGTCTTTCAAATTGTAAATAACATCCAAATACCCTTTTACTAATGCAGTTGGTTTTCATGTGCAGGCTGATATTTGTTCCTACACTGTTCTGAATTATAAAAGTGACCAAAACTCCCAGTTGTTCTTAGCACTTGGCAGCTCCAACTATGAGCATGGTAAGTTTTACATTGCAGAGATTTGCAATTTTATAGTGTTCTGTGCTGTATAAAAATCTTATGACTGCCAACCCAGCTGTAATGAAGGAGAAATGTTAACACATAGAAAGATTTTATTGAAATATTTATAACAGAATCATCAATCATCTACCATCTAAAGTTAGGAAATAGAGAAAGTTATGTATAAATCAGTGCTTAATTCAGAAGAATTATCAAAAAAAATTTTATGCAACACAATCTGTATGACTCATGAGGAACAAAATATGTTAGGCAGCAACAGGCAATCCCAAGATCTATAGCAAGCTGAGGCACCACATTATAACATTTCTACCAATCCACAGCTCACCATGAGAACTGGCAGGCAAACATAATGGGAATTGCCACAAGTATAATAAATTGGAACACACACAGATCAGTAATTTCCCTGCCCTCCATTAAATATCAGTGAAACGGGTTTAGGGGTGATCTCCATTCGCAAAAGTCAGGTGTGGTCAAGGTCTCATTGCACGGGACAGCAGTAGTATCTCCTAAACCTTTAATCTGCAGGACACACCCCATCATCAGCCCCACTGCTGTTTCAGTGAGTGAGTCTGCTTGGCTGTTTTTCACTTCAGAAGCAGCAGAAAGGGAGGACAGTCCCTAAATGACAAAAGACATGTATCAACTTTGGCATCCAAATTATCAGGTGAGAATAAAATTCTGTCTTGTTCAGACAGAGAGATTATTCCAACAGGACCCTGTGGGGTGTTGCCCCACATCCATCAATCTGCCTCTGTGACTTTGTGACTTTGTACCTTTGATCACCCATGAAAACGTTTTGGCAAGCTCTTCCAAGAGGCCTTAATGTATATGTGCATCATCAATATCTTTGGTATCCTACATGCTCTGAAAATAGCAAAGCCTGAAATCCAGCTCTGATGTACAGCACAGCATGATACCCAAATTACTAATGATGACAGGTTTTGTTTTATGCTTCCTCCATCATTACCTTGACAGCTGGTCTTCCAGGTTCAAAAACACATTAGAGACCAATGCTGAGCAATTTGGCAACAAAACTAGTAACTAATTTCTGTGAGTTCTGTGACTTCCCTTGTTTATATTCTGAGGCTCTCAGACACCAGTCAGGCAACCCACCCAGCTCTGGAAGGGCTATCTGCTCATGTCAGTGCTACAGAGCAATTACCAGTTACACCACGCCTGCGGAATTATGCAGTCTGTAGACTGTGCTGTTTCTCCTACACTACCTATTCTGCTGTTCACCTGCCTGTAGGGACATATGTACACCATCTGAATACACCAAAATTCCTTAATTTTCATCTTTCACACATGCTGTACAAGCAAAAGATATTCCAGAGCCTCTGTGGGTGTAGTCGCCTGGGTCATGAAGTCCTGAGCCACTACTATTTTCTGGCTGTGATGGATGCACAGAGGTGAGCAGCGTGCTGAGATAGCTGCAGCCTCAAACATGTGAGTGCCATCAGGCCTGCGGTTGGGGCAGAAAGCTCTGCTTTGCACTGTGATCAGTAAGGTGGGAGGAGTCCTCAGTCCCAAAGCCAGCGTTTATGCATACTCAAGGTAGCCACTTCGTGAAGGTATGGGAGTTGGAAAAGAGACACTTCCATGGCTGAACTCACATGTTGCTCTTAGACTGACAAAGAGGTTTTTTCTATCTGAATTCCTCTCTGGAGATTTATGAACCACTAGAAATACCTAAATGAAGTGAATGAGCAAACTCCCATTCAATTCAATGAGTCTTGGATTTTTATTCTTAAACATTTATCAAAGAAACTGCTTGAGTGATAGATAACTCACGTCAGCCATGATGGAGATAGAGAGATAAAGGAAAATTTATCAGTATCACTTAGGGTTGCCTCAAGGCTTCTAAAAGTCTTTTGTGCTCCATGATATTTTGGGGGTTTTTTTTATGAAAGAAAAGTATTAAAACCAGGAATCCTTGGTTTTATAATGTGCTTTGTTTTCCAAAATCTTTCTCACACCAAGTTCCTGCAGACAGTTAGCTGCAAAACAAGGAAAGATGCTCTTCACTCTAGATAACAGCAAAAAGCTTGTCCCAGGGAAGTAATCTTTTACACTGAAAAACCTTTTACATTGGAAAATCTTTTACACTGGAAAAACTCCAGACATATAGAGGCAACACTGGAGTAAGACAAATGCGCAAAATCCATATCAGGTTATTCTCAGATAAATTGTCAGTAGTTACCACTCAGATACAAGCCTCAGTTAAGACAAAATTGGTAATGATATCACTGACCTTAAATGTGCTGTTGTGCTGGTTTTTAATTAATCAAAAACCAATATCTGAGTTGTCAGAAAATCTTCAGGTGTTGACATAGGGAAAAATGGAGAAAAAAATTCCATAATACTGAGTTGAAACAGTGCAGAAAATTCACAATGTTTTTTGAGTATTTGTTTCATAGGAATATGGGAAATAGCTCAATATTTCTGAGTAGATCTAGACTAATTCTTTTAACTTGTACAATTTTAAATGCTAAACAAATGAATTAGACAGTAACATTCCTCATTTCATTCTACCTATTCGCTTTTTCTGGTGAAAATAAGTATTCAAATGGAGCAGTTAAGTGAAAGTATGTTTACCTTCTGACTTCCCACTTGTCCAAAAGAGAGTGACAATTTTGGGATATCTCTCAGCAGCAAATTAATAAATAAACAGTGTGTTTCTTTCAGAAATTCCTGTATATGAAAGTGGTATTTTTTGGTAATAGAACATCTACAAAATTATTTCTCAGAGTTTCAGCCTGAAAGGAAAAACACCACAGCACATTAAAAAGCTAATATCAGAAACCATATTTTGTCACCATTGTAGATAGTGACAGAAAATGCTTGAAACCTGTCATTCCACAGCACATTACAGATCTGCTGAAAACAGAGATAGACTTTATCTCTTGAAGAAAAAACTAGTTAGACGAGACCACTCCGTCATCTAAAGTTTTTCTTGCTTGTGCTGCTGATACACTTAAAGGACTTAACACTACCAGAACTATGCAATTTCTTCCGTAAATGGTACATTTTTCTTCTGGATAGAAATGTACCCTTTTGAATTCACATTTAAAAAATGACTCAAAATATAGATTCAAACACATGGACAAGAATAAATCTGACAGGTTCAATCAGCAGCCACATCACTTTTTGAAAGTAATTAATCTCCACAATATTATATAAACTTTCTTCAATGCTTAAAAAAAATCCATGCTACTGAAACCTGTTCTTTAAAGGCATGTTGAAAAATATGGAAAGATTAATGGAATGTAATCATTTTTTATAGCATAGCCTTAACCTGTGATAAAATAATCCATATTTCTCCTTCTAATCATTTGCATTTTCATTTAAAATATTGTATTGCCTTCCATTAAGACCTGTGCAAATAGGTAACACAGTCCTCAGGGGAGGTGTGGGGTGAGTGGAAGCTTCTGCTTATACCAGGAGTGTCTTGGGGGCTCTGAAAGTACACCCTGGCCAGTACAGCCGGGTATTGTGCAGACAGCTCTGTCCCTTTCCCCAGCTGGTGTCCTGGCAAGCATCCACCTCCCCCCAGCTAGATGGCTCGAGCATTACCAGGGTTCAAACAGAGGGCTCAAATCACAAAGAGTTCCAGAAGCACTTTATTCTGAAGGTGTCCAAAGGCAAAAGAGGCCAAATGGCCTTGAAAAACCCTTGTTATAGGACACTGGCCAGAGGGCAGGGGGCACAGGAGTGGAGAGGGGGTCGGGGGGGATACAGAAGGAGCGAGGGATAGGGTTAAGGGACAGATTAAAGTTAATGTGTATAGGAGAATTAACATATCCAGGTAAGGCAATCTAGGGAGAGACCATCTTGTTTTCCAAGGGGTGGTTTCATAGAGCAGAGCTGTCCCACCAACATCCTGGGATGGGCTCAGCTACCCCAACAAATAGGTGATCTAATTTTCATGTTAGAAAACATTTATTACTGAATAGAATTCATGACTCAGTGTTGAAATTTTGTATTGAAAAAAAATGTGTCATGTTTGCAACAAATATAAGATTTATTAGAAGGAGTGGGATATTGTTGTAGTTTGGGATAATCTAAGACCATGATTTTCAGAAAATATTTCTGTACTTACATCCATTAGTACACTGCACAGTTTTAATGTGCCATCAAGTTACAACATTATCATAAACATACAATGACAGAAAAACAAAAGTCATATTCAAGTGAATCTAAAAAGATATCTATAGGGAAAGAGAAAAGTTTAAAATCTTTCCATAGGGAGGGTTAGAGAGATCTAATTTTAAAAATTCAAGGTCTTTGAAATTATTTTTTCCACAGAGCAGAATACCAGCAGTAATTAAAAAGCAAACTAAAGAAAATGGGTGAGTTTTTTGACTCTTAAAGTCACTGAGACAGAGCAGAAGAGAGGCAAGAATGCATAATTGCAGTACAACAAAAATGTCCATCCCACATGAGGTCTTTGGAGAGGTCAAATCAGTATTTTTTCTGTTTCCTGGTCTGAAAACACAGGGAAACTTGAGGTGGTTAAACCACCTGCTAATAGTACAAGTTAGAAAAGTAATTTCCCCAGAAGTACAGTTAATCAGTCCCCAGAATGCATCTCCTTCAGGTGAGGTGCTTAATTCATTTTCCCCAAGCTGGCCCTCCAGCAGAGGCTTGTTCTTGCTGCGCATTCCCTGCAGTCTTTAGCCACCAGCACCCAGCTTACACCCAAGGGGAAGTTGGTGGGACTGCTCTCCACACCTGCTTAGTAACTCACCTGCGAACCCTAATGCTTAGCTTAGATTGGCAGCCAGGAGAAAGGAAGGTGCTTAGTAATGTTTTGCAAGCTCCAGTTCTATATGAAATTATTTTAACCTTTAGCTCTTAACACTGTGTTCATACTTGGTGCCAGACCAGGGATCACACTAGAGAAGATGCCATACCCAAAGCTCTCCCAGAGCTCATCATTCACTGATACATTCACTAAGTCAGGAGCACCAGAAGCATCCCAGAGCCACAGGTGTGATAAACACCGGACCCAAGGAAATAGGTTTGAAAAGCACATTTGGGAGCTGATAATGGGTACCTGCCCATTGACATTTCAGATGTGAAAATGACAGTGCTGCTGTGCCAGCCATCATGTGTACTAACAAAAACCACAGCACTGCCCCAGGTTTTATGTCCATCAAAAGTGGGTCTGCCAGAGAATATGGCCACATTTTGCAGGATTAGAGCTCATACAATAAACCTTCTGCTAGCACTGCCACTGCTCTGTCAAGCTTTACATATGCTTTTGAAATTACTTGGTTACTTAAGTGCATTCACCAGTTCTAAGAAAAACAACGTCTATTTTACGTGCAGCCTGCTTAAGCAATTTTTCCAGTTCAACCTCTCTACCCAAGACAAAAGCCACCTTCCTGGCTGCCTGCCCACCTGCCCGGGCGGGCAGGGCTTCCCGCCCTGCTGTGTGAACTGGTGGCAGTGCTGGCACCCTGTGCAACTTCTGGGCCAAGATGAATGGGGTTGATAGTCTACAGTAAACATCCCTTTTCCTATTATTATCACAGGCTGTATCACTGAGCACAAGCTCAGCTGCAGATTGCAAAATAACTTGAGGTAAATGTTTTCTCTCACTACTATGAGCACATAACAGAGCAAAACTGCAAGCAATATGAAGCGTGCTGCTTAACCTATCAAATCCAACAGGCCGTGATACTGGCACCTGCCTTATGCAGTGTACCACAGTAGTTATAAAATTTCTGAGACTTCCGCAGAAAATAGCATAAAAATAAGGGGAAGAAAGAAGTGTGTGAGAGTATCCTGTGGTTTCTTGCTAGTGCTGTTTGTTTCGGAAGAAATATATCTCAGCCAGGTCTACACACATCATATTCATGCATACTTACTTCAGTAAGTATTCAAAGTGTTAGCATTTTAGCAAGAGCTAATACTTTTGAGAGGTTTGTCAGCCATGCTCTTGGCACTGCTCCTGTTTCATTGTTAGTGAGACTTTCTTCCTGTATAGGACTTCTGCCATGATTCATGGGGTTAATATTCATCTCTCCCAAGGACTAGATGTAGGCTGTCAAAATCATTTATTTTGCAGTTTAAAGTTTACACCAACTGCCTTTGTTGTTTTTCTGCTGATGTCTGAGTCTTTCGCAAAGCCAGCACTCATTCCCGAGGCAGTGGAATGTTGCACTCTTTGTAATCAACAGCCTCAGAGAGGTGATAAAGCACTCCTGGCACACAATGACTACCTCCAGCTCCCACAAAAAAATCAGTTTTAAGAAAACTGATGTCTGTTCTGTCCCTTGCAAACACTCTTGAAAGACAGTGGCCAGTGACAGCATCAGGGCCTTTAGAGATGTAGCTCTCAAAGACTCAAGGAGAAGTGCTAACTGGGCAGTGCTAGACCACGTGTTGGAGATACCTGCTTATTACCTGAAAGTCATAGACTTTCTGGATTCCCTGTGTTTTAGCTCCCTGTTTAAAACAGCCTCAAGAGAAGACTTAATTCTTGCCAAGTGAAGGCAAAATATCCTTGACAAGGAGCCCACCAAATTATTGCCTCAGATACTACATGTCTTTTAAGCAAGACTTCTTTTGAAATCCCGTTTGAGACAAACCAATGTTAACAAATTATATTGAAACATATATACACATTCCTTCAGCAAACACATTGTAAAGGTCAAGAGCCCACCCTCCTTTTAAGCAAAACATGACAAAAGGCTTAGACTTCAACCAAAACAGCTTGATTTCTCACATTTCCTATCACTCACAATATAGATCATGAACACTTGTGAGAATAAATCATATAGCATTCTAGAACTCCATGCAACAAGAAATGTATTTTTGTAGGGTTTTTACCAGTTGCTCGTTCATTTAGGTACAAGCGTAGCACATCTGGCTAAAGTATGTCATCATCCTCCAGATATTTAAAATTGCTTTAAAGAGCCTTCCCCGAAAAGCAATGCTGTGCTTTCAAACACATTGTCATAATTTTCCTTGTTGCCATGGCCAAAAAAAATATTTTTCCAATTTACCTCTTTTTAAGAGTGACTTTTACCTTTTAAGAGTGAGCTTTATCTTTCACTAGCACATTGTGAAAATAATTATTGATTGATAAGCTATGGAAGATTTTTAAAGCATAAAGACAATATAGACAGCTGTCTAAACAGAAGACAGTATTATGAGCTTATGAAATTAAAGGAGTCTCTGTTCCAATATCTCATTGAAGTCATGTCTTTTTTGCACTGAAACACATATTTGACTGTCATCAGGGAGACAGTAACAGAAAGGATGGTAAAACAAGAAACATGCATAAAATATAAATACAAACACTGTCTTCACCCTTATCCTCTCTTCAGCGTATTGCAGGTAGCTAACACTGTACCACAGTAGTTAAAAATAGGGAAATAGAGTTTTGGGGTTTTGTTTCCCAGAACAGAGCTGCATTTAGCAGAAAAAGCTATTTGAAACAGAAATCCATGTAAAATAGCCCAATTATTTATTTTACAACAAGGTCTACCTGGAGCAAGAAGAGTATATATTGTCCAGAAACATAGAGAACAAAATCAATGGGTTTAGCTATAGTTTGCTGATTTAACTACATTGTAACCTCCTAGGAGAATAAATATATAATGTTTGCAAGCAAGCAGCAACCACAGTTGCAAGGATAGGAGCTGAGACTGAAACTATTGTAGAAGTGAAACATTGACAACTTTATAGTGTTTTTTTAATATATTTTAGTCACTTTTGGCTTCCTAGCTACTTTCACTCAAGAGAATTAAGGATTGTAAAAGATAACTGCTGTTTTGTTTCATTATCACACATTTAGAGGTAGTGCTAGTGTTGTTAAGAATGTCACAAAAGTAATTTCAATCACAGGAAGTGTTGGTGTTGATAATATAGCGGATGAGATTCATGCCAAAATAAAGGCACAAAGCTACTCTAACTGTTCAAGTGTGTACCCAAGAAACCAAGAGTTTAAACTCAAGGGATAAATCACTTGCAAAAACCTGAACTAGAATTCTTATTGAGCTCTTGCAGGTTTGGCTCATTTTATTCGTCAGAGGAAGCAGTGACTTTGGCCCTGAAGTCAAACAAGAAGTCCAGCAAAACAATCCAAGAAATCCAGGCTTCTCCTGCTTTGACCTCAGCTACTGGAAGCCAGTCTCCCCCTGTTACTGCTGCGATTCTTGCAAATTGGGAATCTTATTTCTAGATTCTTCAGTTTACAGAAATTGAACATGCTTGCACTTAAGCTCATCAGTGTAAGACAGCTGGATGCACATAGGCTGTTTTTTTCAGAAGGAGGAAGCATTCCTTCAGATTCTCTATGGGCGCATTATGAAAACGATAGATATACTTTAGGTTATATCATTCTTGCCATCTCTGTGCAATTGCTTCAAGGCATAAAAATTCCTTCTTCTTCAGGTTCTCACAACACACCTGCTTGAATAAACCTCAATTTCTCTGAGAAAAAAAAATGTTCACAGAAACATTTTCCTTTGACCTGGGACTCCACCTTTTCCCTGAGGCCAACTGGCAAGGCCATGTCTTCCTCAGCTGTTCAAGTGACGCCCAGTAATCATAACTACAAAACAACTGTTTATTTGGGCTGATGGAGGTCTCTAGTGGAAAATCAACAGAAACACAAGTTCATCTCCAAGATTCAAGATGAGATCAGCTTAATAGGGGAAAAAAAAGCACTTTCCCCTCACCCATGAGGGCAGACAGCAGAAACTTTTTGCTAAACAATTTGCTCTGCAAATGAAAAAGAGCTTGGAGAATCATCTTCCTGGGCAGGGTGAAACCTCTGTAGACATCAGAACAGAGGTGTGATTGGGAAGAAGAAACACCCATTGTAATCTTACTCTTGGCAAGAAATGGTCGAAGAAATATTTCTTTGAAAAAAAGCCAAGAATTTCTGGACTTCTTCAAAACGCTGTAACTTGTGACTCTACACTGCCGACATCAGCTGATAAAAAATAATTTCCCTCATTGGAAAATGTAATTTTGTATTCTAAAAAAAGGTCAATTACATTATGTGCGTGAGAAATATTATGCAACTATATAAATTACTGTGAGCTTGCTACCAATTTTCTTAATGGCCAAATTACTTAGAAGCAACATATAAACATAAGCATAATCATGGCTGACAAACTCACCAACAGAGTGTGGCTAAGCATAGCAGTCCTTCTTGGGAATTGCTCTGTCAGCAGGTGCTTGTGAATGTTCTACCTTCCGGTCCAGGGAGACATCACAGCAACACAGAAAGTCAGTCAGCTGCCACATGCTGAACACACTTCGAGGAGTAAAAGCAACCCCAAACCACACAGGTCTCTGGCCTTGACTTTTTTTTTGAAAGTCATGTTGTTTACCAAAACTTGCTGATTTATAAGAAAGAATTACACTGCAATTTATAGCTATAAACCATACACATTCACCTGGGAAATAACTACTCACTGGAAATAATTCTATTAGTACAGCATGCTTCGTCCCAACATGGATAAAAATTTAAATCAGACAAAGAAGAGTGGTGTTCAGAGTAGCAGTAGGTCTAGAGAACTCTTCAACCAAAATCAGTGCAACCCACCACACTTGGGGATGGACAGAAAAATGTGACACTTTCTACAGGGACAACAGCATGTTTCATCTCCTATGTGATCCAGCAGTACATTCCAAACATGTTGACACCGAAAATCTAATCACTTTTTAGTTATCCAAGTATTCACTCTGGGCCAATATTACTCCTTTAGAAAAGTGTTATTGTTTTAGCACTGAAATCCACATTAATCTGTTTTATAATGAAAAAGAGTATACATGCACAGGGTTACACCAATATAATGAAAGTGTTTCATTAAAATAGTCTGAGGAAGGTAAGAAATATTTCTCTGTTACACTTGGAGTAATTTACACACAGAAGAATGGCAGTTGAGAAGTTGGATAGACCTATTCTTGATGTCTTCATTCTCTAGTGCATAGTATGGTTCTTATACAAGTCAAACTAATCCAGTACTGGGCATTTCATTCATGCTATGTCACAGGAATTAGTGGGATTGTATCATGCAACAACAGTGGAAAAGAGAGTGTTCATGACTCTGCTATAAACAATTTTTCCTAAAGCGCTCTCCTTGTGCCAAGTTCCTTTCAGTCACACAGGCTTTGCCAGTAACAGAAATTGATCGTAAGTGAAAGTATTAGTTTCCTTGCTCCCTATAATCCCAAATTCCACATGGGCATAAAAGCTTATATAGAGTCAAGCAAATAATTTTAAATGAACCATTTCTTTCCCTAAATATCTTTCAACAGGATGTATTTTCCTCCTTTTTGTTCAAACATAGGGCAAAAATATTTCTAATTGTATTATATCATCTTTCAATTAGTAACTGGAATTTGAGAGTTGTATATTGTTACTACATGGCCACTGGTCTCTTAAATCATGTTTTTAGGTTTCATTTTCCAGTCAGAGAGGTAAGCAAAAAGATTCACCGGGTAGGAGTTGTGTTTATTTTTTTAATAAATACAGAAAGGACAATGATAAAATAAACCATTCCTCTCTCTATCCAGTGACCTCTGCGCAGCCCAGCTCTCCAGTGTCCCCCAGCCCTTCCCAGCTGGCTGTCACCCCCAAATGTGCTCAGGGTGCATTGCCTCCCATTGCCCCAGTCACCTGCAGCCCAGGGAGAAGGAGGCTCGGCAGCATGTGCCCTGGCATGAGCTGCCTACAACCAGTCATGCATTAGGCTTTGGCCCTCCTGAACTTGGAAGGAGATTACTTCCTACTGCTTCAATGAAGGTTTATGCAACACACTCAGGGGTCCTCACATTCCTTGGAAATTAATGTGAAGGAGGTGGGAGCACAGTTCAGAAAAATTTATTCTAATTCTGTCTAGACTTTGTAGCACTGCTTTTTGAATATTCCCATTATTTCAATAAAAGATCACTGTAAAAACATTGACTACATAAAAAATTAACATCTTTGGCTACCTATGCATTTACAATAAAACTCACAAATTAAACTCTGGGATTCCCTTCAGAACAGAAACTTGGCTTTCATTTCGGTGAGTCTTAAAGAGCTTCATTTGTATAGATGTTCTGTGAGCCCTCTATGCAGAGACGAAGCATTATTTTATCTGTCCTTATATCACCTTTTAGGCTTAGTTCAAAACACAATGAAGTGTCACTGTACCAACAAAATCACTACTTTGCAAAATGTAATACTTACAGCTATTACAAGAGTTGCTAAAATCTGTTTTGCACTGCTCCATTTTATTATGAGTACAGATTGGTACAATGCCCCAGTTTCAGTCTGCTGAACTGAAACACCTCTTATTTAGCAACAGAAAGCTGTCAATACCCTTCAAAAGGGAAAAAATAAATACTAAAATACCACTTGCTATTCCAAGTATCTGAATTAAGAAGCAATTACTTTCTCAGATATTAAGGGGACCAAAGTTAGGACTTGCCTTTAGATACTCATTAAGAAAAAAGACATCAAAAATAATTTATCATTGCTTTTCTCAAAGGATTTTTTTTCTCCTAGATTGAAATAGCTAGTGATCACTTACAAAGCAGAAGAAATCATATCTTTAATAATCTCTGGTTCTCAAAGATAAAATATGAGAAAATATGAAAATTCAGTGTTTATCTGAGATTTTTAAAAAAAAAGTGCTGAAATGTGATTGCCCTCTATCACAGGACACATTTGAAGCAACCTGTTGACCCTAACTCAACCACAGGCCTGCACTGATTTTCCTTTCTCAGTGCTGGAATTTTTGCAGAGAACTGGTCTTTAAGAAAAGTCAATTAAGAAGATTTTTAGGGTCATCACTCATGCTGCCAGATCCTGGTGTACTGGGGGGAGATGTGACTGTCTCCTGAGGCTCACAACCACCCTGCCCAGTGTTCCTCCCTCCAGACTTCTGTTGGTGGAGGGGTTTGTATGCGGGTAGATGGGTCTGGCAGTAAAGTCTGCAGCTCCTAATGTCCCACCTGGTTTTCTGGGATACTATGGAGGCAAGGGAGCAGCAGGCACTGTTCTGAGTGGCAACATGGGGCAGAAGAGCAGCGGCTAGCCAGTGTCAGCAGTGACCCTTCCACGGGAAGGGCAACCCAGAGACCATCAGTGGTCCCAAAGCCCATGTGTGCACACCACCTCAGGTGTTTCCACTGTTTGCTGCTCAGGTACTTTCAGTGCACAAAATCCACTTAGCTTTGTCGTTAGGCAGATTTGCCCAGCTGCTGAATCCCTGACTCTGAAGACATATGCACTGCTTTGCATACTTGTAGAGATGAAGGAAGGGTTGCAGGGAAATCTATCCTGTTGCAAGAGTCTTGGGAGCAATCAACCAGGCAGACCCAGGTGCGTGGCAGAGTATCTTCAGAAGAGCTGAATATCTGCCCTAGACTGATTTTAGCTATGCTGATAAATATCGGGTGAAAATGTGGGCGCAGGAATTAAGAAACAAAGGTATGTGTTTTGCAGCATATGTTGCAATTTTGAGCTTCATGCAGCAGGAAGAAGGAGAAACATCTGATAATGGCAAATGCCCTGAGGACAAAGACACTATACATTCATATTATGGGAACTGTTCAAGACAACATTCAGTGTCTGCTAAAAGCTGGCCAACTGGCATACTGTATCCTTTCATTAATCTGACTTAATGAGGTGCTCTGTTGAAAAAAAAGAGTTAAACAGAATATGATAAAACAACTGTGGGACATGTGTTTCAGTGTCAGAAGCTGGGTGGCGGTGAGCAAGAGTGGTGGCGGGGACTCAGGCACAGGGCCCAGGGGTCAGCATGGTGAGGGCCCATCTGCTCCCAAGGGATGGTTCGCACAGTGCAAACTGGTTTGTGCACTCTGCAGAGGAACCCAGCTCCAGGCCAAACTGGCTTGGGAAACAGGTCAGTGCATTTCCACTTAAGTCAGATGACTTTCATTCTTCACAGCAGTTCCAGCATTTTGTGACCCCTGTCACTGGGGTTACTGTAGGACTGCACTTCATAGCACCACAGCTCACAAATTCTGTATGCCTGCACTGATTGGGTCTCTAACTTCCGTGCAGTTAACAGGTGGTGGTACACATACATGTCTGATTAAACAGTCCATAAGACCTTCAGAAACTTGGGATTTGCTATGCTTAATGTCCTATGGAAATCATTATTATATACGACAATGCATTAAAGGTCTTCTCCTGTCTTCTCCCCCTTTTCCTGTTCTTTAAAATCTTACCTGGAGATAAGTGCAAAAGGCTTCTCTGTACAATGTCTCTGTATGGTGTAATGAGTGAAAACTCACTTTGTGCACAGTCAGGTTCTTTTGCCAGGTTCCCAGGAAGGCAAGCACAGTGGTGTCATCATCACTGTGAAACTGGAGGCAAAGACGTCAGGTAGAGCTTGTCAGGACGTCTCCTGAGGTTTTACTGGGAAGCCTTCAGGGTGAAGGAAATTGGAAGTGACCTTTATACAGAATTACTACAAACACAAGTAGGCTTAGACAGAGAAAAAAGGTTCAAGGAAAGGTTTCTGTTAGGTTTGACTCATATTTCAAGCCAAGTAAAGCAATTTCATTTACCTAAGAAAGCGCTGCCATATGGAGCAGGATAAAAATGTAATTTAGTCAGCAAGAATTATTGGATGTTATAGCAGAAAACATTAGTACGAGTTTGCAATATTATATAGGGTTTTGACTTGCTGCAAACATGACTGGTTCCTGTTATATTCTACTGTTACAAATTAATAGCTCACTATAAGAATTTAAAGGAAGGGTGGGCCTAAAGACCAGGAAAGACTCAATAAGCACTAATGAACTTCAGGAGTGTCTCACCAGGAAAGCTGTAGAAACTTCTTCCCGTGAACTTTTAAACAATTTCTGCCAGTATCCCAGAGGAAATCTCCTTATCCACGCCTTGCAATGATTTAAAGAATGTTTATTTTTCTGAGGAGAAAAATCCATGGGCATAAAAGAAAATCTGTCTGTGTTGTTAATACAAATTATGGTTAGCATTGAATTTTATTGACTTTATTTGACCTTATTTTATTCATTTCATGACTTATGTGAAAAAAATGAAAAATGTATAGACATATTCTAATATCACATTCAGGTTTTGCTTTCCCTTCTTTAAATACAAGTAGCAAATAAAATGAAAGCAATAAAGTAAGTGCAATAAATTAAAATCTAAAGCCCAGGTATGGTGTTTTATTTCAATTTTTGGAGCTCAGTCTATGAGCCATCTTTTGACAATTTTTTCACCACAGGTATAGAAACAGTGAAACAGAGGATGGCTTTCATTTGAGGTTCGTTCCGTCCTTTTCATAATAAAGTAAGTGCCACTGTAGAATTCCTTAGATTGATTGCTTTCAAGGGAAAATGTGAGGCAGATCCTACAGTGCAGTGCAGGGCCAGTGCAAATCACAACAGCTTGCCCACAATTTTTTTTGCAAGAGAAATGCTCAATATCTTTCTACAATTTTCTGCGTGGCTGTTCTCACTATCCAGTGCCTCTCCAGGAAAGGAACACTGTCATCTGTTCAGCGTAGCTGACTCTGGAACCCCCTGCATGTGTCCTGCTCCTCCTGGTGCAGACAAGGGCACTGCTCCTCTGCCTGCTGCCCCTCGAGCTGCCCGTCCTCCCACACACCAACACCGGTGGCAACCCAGTTCAAGATGCCCTCTGCCAAGCTGTCCTGAGCTGGTTCTCCTTTTAAACGACAGCACAGGCCCCGCTCCTGCTGCAAAGGGAAAAGGGTGAGCTGTTTGTGGAACAGGGAAGAAGAGGATATGCTCGCTCTGGACAGCAGCAAGGGCAGGGAAGCAGGAAAGGGATGCATTCCCTAGGGCCAAGAGAGAGGAGACACAGGTGCCATTAGCGGAGGAGAAAGTTTCCCCTCACAATGCACAGCACAGGACTGCTCACCACAAAGTGCAGGGGTGAACCTTAATTCTGGCTAGTAAATTATTCCAGTGTCAATGGATTAAGTACAGAACTCTAAAATTCATGAGTTTGTGCAATTCCTTACATACCCCATGTTGTGTCTGGATTCAAAGATGACTCTTGTACCTCGAGCTGCAGTCAGATAGCCATGTCTCTGTTTTTTCAGGTTCAAAAGGATTTTTGCTTTATTGATCAGGGTTTTTTTATATATTCATGTTCCTGCATGGGATCCAGACCCAACAGCATGAAAAAATCAACTCATCTGCTAGTCTGAAGGAAACATCGCACAGCAACTGGAGGTGAACAAATCCCAACACACAGACTTTAACAGGAGGTTGAATGGCATGTTCACAGCAAGTACATTTTTAATGCACTCCTTCTTTCTTCTCTTTGTAAACTGTTTCGGGTTTTTTTAAATATAAGGATGTTAAGTACTTGAATTATGAACCTACCTGTTGGCAGTTGCAGTTGGCCCAATGTAGTTTTTCTGTCATATTTGGTCTGACTGTGGCATGAAGCAGGCTCTACAACAATGGAAAAAGGCAGCTCAGAGCTGAACAGGAGGTCTCAACACCACATAAAGTACAGCTCCACGGTACCCATGATCATGAGGGGTAGGTTAAATTTGATGAGAGAACACACTAGTGATGTTTGCTGTTTGTGCAATAGTTACAATCATTCTACATTCATTCAATAGCCTTTTTGTCTTTTCCTTTCTACATTAGTGCATATAATAAAACTCCATATGTGTTCAATTAATAGTATTAATTTCCTTTCAGTTTAGATAAATAGGATCCTTTTGACCAAAATTAAGAGGACTATGTGGTTGAGGTTGTCCAAAGATGTGAATCCAAACCTAGACACATTTAACCAAAAATGCTTAGTGTTACTGTGCACTCACATGCTACTGTGCTTCTGTGTGGTCATTTCCCTCCTGTCTTCCATCCATTATACACCAAAAGTTCTAATCACAAAATAATGTTCAAATATTATTGTTCAATAAAAAATGTTCAATAAAATTATGATTTTTCTTTAATGTGGAAGAAGTCGGGTTTAGCAAGGTCTTAAGTAATTTGACTTATTAACAGTTCTTCAGGAGATTAAAGATTTCTTCCTTAGCTCAAACATTGAAATAAACTCTCACATTTTCTTGACTTTATGGTTTTCCAACTTGGAAATATCATCCACACAAACTAAAAGAAAATCCACTCATAAAATTCCTCATGCAATATTACCAGGTCAATAAATGCCCCAAAAATCCTATTATCATGGGGAGCACTGCAGAATCTCCTGTTTACCTCACATTAAATTTGTGCAGGATAAATAAAATGGTCAGACAACTGGAAGTTACCTTCCAGGTATTTGGAAATGAAAGGTAATAAATCTGAGAACTTTCTTACAATCAAAAGCAAACACCCACTCAGTGGATTAAAGGCAGGTGAGATGGAGGTTGAAAGATATCCAAAACAGGTATTTCTAAGCTGTTCTCTGATGACAGGTTTAAAATGCCAATACAGACAGGCAACTAATTCTAGACTCCAAGCAACAGAGTGGAGTTTCAGAAATGAATAGAAGAATGTGCTCTACACCAAAAAAAATTAATGTCATGATATCACAAAGTAATCCATATCAAGGTTTATGTGAATAAATAAAGTACACGTCTGTATAGTGTCTCTGCTATTCAGGCTTAAGATGAAGATCGTGGTAGTTCTACCATGAAATAACATGTTGATATATTTTACTGTGGTTCTCTAGAAAGGGGAAGGTGAGGGATCAAGAAGATCAATAACAAGCTGATGTGAATGCAAGACTTGCATTTTGTTCCCCTGTCTCCAAGGAGACCAAAACAGAGGGGGTCTCAGAGAAGATTGGTTCCATTTACACCCAGCAAGGTGAAAGGCCGTTAAATGGAAAGGGAAGAAGATCTAACTGATACATGGAGTAAATTTATATTTATATGTTTTTATTATTAGACCAAAGAGGTATTTCAGATTAGGAAAACAGAATTCTTCTTGCAACAGAACATTTTCATATATACAAGCCATCTTCTACCAAAACAGCAACAAATACGTTACCTCTACCAGTGTTGCTGAAAGTTGTCCACAGATCAAATTTGACTGTGCACTCACTGCACTGTCTGACAGGTACCAACAAGTAACGAATTTTCTTAGCTTATTCCTTGAAGTTTCTCCCAGGGATGTGCAGTCACAGAAATGTATCCCTACAGTTTTATCATTCTTGCAAGCATAACTGCTGGGAAAAGAAAAAGAAAAAACAAAAAAGACAGTATGATCAGGGCACTGGTCAAAGGCAACAGGCAGAAAACAAATCACACTTATCTCTGTTCAAATTATCTGTTTCGTTGTGTCTGTGCTGTACAGCCTCCATGCTGACTCACACCATTACCTCATGGGAAACTCCTCTAAAAAGTGATGAGCACTACTTCTGTGATGTACACACATGGTGTCATTAGCTGCATCTGACTTGGCCACTGCTGTTGTCCTAATGAGATAACTAGAACTAAATTTTCTGATATACTGAAATAGTCACCAGTGCAGAGAAGGTATCAAAGAAACTTTGGGGGGAAAGAATAAAAAACCAGCTATGGCATTATTTTTCATATTGTGTGATTATGAGGAAGAAGAGGAACTGTAAAACTATTTTACCTTGTGTCTCTTTGTACCTCTTCTGTTGACATACTGTATGTTTATTTTCAGTTAAAAAACACCATTTGTCAGGTTTCCATTATTTAAGGACAGCTAAACAGTGTACAGAAGTCCCTTGTGAACTTCATGGGGTTAGAGCTTTTCTTTCCTAGCCTCTCATCTAAATTCCTGTTCTTTCTCTTTCTACTGCAGAGCAAGTCTTCCTCTTCTGGAACAAACCTTGTGAGATCCTTCTAGCTGTACTTCCAGCACAGGTCAGCAGAAACCACCTTTCCCTCCTTGATTAAGGTAAACTTCATTTTCAGCCTTTCCTGTGATACTGACACAGCCAGAGGAAACTCTGAGGCTGCAGATTTGCAGCACTGTGAACACTGAGTTTCAGTACTCAGTTTTCATTTCCACAGAACTATGCTACTTGCAGCATGAGATCAGTTAGCTGTTCCTGACAGAGCATGTTACAGCAAACAGGCTCTGATTTCATCATGCAGGCTTCCCAGCATTTTTTCAGCTGGGAAACAACTGTGAGAACAATGGAGGATACATCGCTGACAATAGGTGCAATATCATTTACATTTCTGACAAGCTCTCAGCATTGCTTTATTTCAGCTGAGTTCCTGCCTCCATTATGTGACTGCAATGTGCCTGCCGAGAGATGAAATGCTGGCTCCTTGACAATAGCCAAAGAGGGATACACCCAGTATTGGTTGAACACAAGGTGACTTTCCCAGCTTATAGAGGCCTGGGAAAAGACATGAATAATGCTGGTGTAAACCACAATATCTAAAAGGTATTGAGCTTTTCCTCACACACATATAACAAAAATAAATACTGGCCAGGTGGCTACTGCTGGTGCACATAATGACACACATAAGCTTGTAAACCAAGTCTTTGAATGTTGCTGGAGAAGCTTCCTTGGGGTGCTTGGGATTTTTCTGTACATGAGCAATCCCTTTGCACTTCTCAGGCAATGGTTTACAGAATACAGCTTTGCTGCTATCCCTGTTCCTCTTGCCCTGTGCAGGGAACCCATGAATTTGCAAGACAATGCCATATCTGTTTTCTAGGGAGTTAGAACAGATGCAGAAAACAAGCAGAACAAGTGTGGTGCTGGGCAATAACTGTAAAACCCGTTCACCAAACACCTGTGTCAGGACAAAGGGATTGCTCATCTCCCCTTTCACAGCCCCACAATGCACACTCCTAATTTCAGTGGAGGGTTATGAGTAGCCATGCACAAGAGAAATTCTAAGCAGATGTCATAACTCCAGTATCTCAGTACAACCGCTCTCTCATTTATCATTTTGAATTTACATTGTCTTTTCAAGATCTGCATGGCTGTTTTTGAGGGCTGAACATGTTCCTTACCACCTACATGACAGCTTATTACATTGTCAAACGCAGTTTACAACAGCCCATCCTCCCCACCTCAGGTTATGTGTCAAGACTGATGTCTCTGCATAGCGAACCCATATTAGGGCTAGTTATTACATTGGGCATAAAATGTCTCTTGACCTGGGCTCCCAGGGACATCTCTGAGCCCAAAATAGGTCCTGCATCACTGTAGACAATTTGAAAACTGTGGTCAAGCAGATAAATTGCAGCTCATGTCAGCCTTGGCAGTCCTGCTTTCCAGTGTGTTGAATTATTAATTTTCAAAAATTCTTTTTCTTGAAAAAAGAATTGCAGAATTTACTAGGCTGATATCTCAAAACCCTTCAAAACAGAAAAATAAACCAATAGCATGCTCTTCATGAGAACAAATGCACCAAATATTTCATGCGCTCAGAGAGCTCTTCCTAAGTTTCCAGGAAATGGTGCACTACTCATTAAGAAAAAGTTACAATATTACTAACTCCAAAACAGGGAGAAGATTTACAAGAATGCAAAAGAAGTTATCCTGTAGACTGATACTTTCTGCTGTCCACAGTATAAACGTGTTTTTTTTACCTTTGTAGGCCACATTGGTGTTATGCTGTCACATCCATAACCACTACCTTTAACTGACACAATGAGCCTTCTGTATCTCTTATTGTTTCTCCATCAGAATTTAGATCACTGTTGGATGCCCCTGCACTGACCCTGCCTCAAAGCTCACACCATTTCTCAATGCACTGTGGCGGTTTAGGCCAGGCTTTGAGAACTGATGGCTCATTGTAAACTGCAGGAAGACACTTGGTTCAAAGATAGGTTGAGGGATATATTTCCTCTATGTACTTCTGTCAAGTGCAGTGTTCACCAGCAAAAAATCATGGAGTTCAGTGCAAGTGGAGATTCAGAAGTTACAGACAGAAGTTCACCAGTCCAGACTCTTCTTTGCAGATGAAAGAGAGCCCTGTGTACAGTATTTTGGTGAGATAATTTTATGATCACGGGGAAGTGTAGAAACATGGTCTAGACATTCCAGTCATGAGTTAAAAAAAACCCAAACATAAACTAACAACACTGCTGCCTTGGAAGTCCTTCAAAATCACTACTCTGTGAAACCAAAAGTGTGACATTAGGGTTTATTTCTGGGATCTAATGCATAGTTTGGGTGGGTGTGTTTGAGAAATTCCCTACCTTCAAGAAGGAGAGATCAGCTGGGTCTGCCTGCATATCATAGAATCCTTAAGGTTGGAAGAGACCTTTAAGATCATCAAGCCCAGCCATTAACATAGCACCACCATATTCACCTTGAACCATGTCCACAAGTTTTCTGAACACTTCCAAGCATGGTGACTTCACAACTTCACCAGGAGGTCTGTTCCAATGTTTGACAACCATTCCCATGAAGAAATTCTTCCTAATGTCCAGTTTGAACCTCTCAGCACAACTTAAGGCCACTTCCTCTTGTTCTGTCACTTGTTACCTGGGAGAACAGACTGGCCTGGCTACATGCTCAGGCAGTTGTAGAGTGACAAGGTGACCCCTGAACCTCCTTTTCTCCAGAATAAACTCCCCCAGCTCTCTCAGCTGCTCCTCACAGCACTTGTGCTCCAGATCCTTCCCCGGTTCCATTGCCCTTCTCTGGACTCACTCCAGCCCCTCAATATCTTTCTTCGAATGAGGGGCCCAGAGTTGGACACAGCAGTTGAGGTGTGGCCTCTTGGGCATCCCCTGCCCTGGTCCTGCAGGTGATCAGAGACCCAACGGAAAGAGAGGGGACAGAGAAGTTCCCCATCTGCAGATCCCGTGGCAAAGGGTAGCTGGAGGAGGGTGAGCAAGATTCTGGTTCAGCCACAGCCTCTGCAAAGCTGAGGACTGTGAAATGGATAGATTTGAGGAATTTGTTTTGCATGTCATCCTGAATTATGTTGCTCTTCTTATCTGTTTAATATTATCAGTTAAGACAACCAATTTATATTTATGAGTGAGAAAAATTAGGCCCCAAGGCATAAAAAAGTTTAATTTTTCTGAATTGTTCAACAATGACATAAGACAATGATTTATTACAAATCACTAAAAATTTTAACCCATCACTTGTGATTGTCTAAGATGTATATGCAGCACAGGTAGAAGCACTTTAGATTCAAAAGACAGATAATTCATTTTCTTTCAGTTTTACTCATAATTTTGAGAACTTTGTAAGCTCTGAACAATATATTTGCAGGTCTGATTTTTTTCTTCCACAATCTCACCATCCTATCCCAACTGGAAATGCTGTTAAAGGACAAAAAGTCCCTACTTTTCTTATGAAGGAACTCAGTGCATTACATACCTTCATGGCTTCTGTAACTTGGATATTCACTGAAAGAACGGTCTTTTAAAATGTTTCAGGGGACCTTGAAATATTCTCCAAAACCTTCTAGAGTCAGATGCTGAGTGGCTTTGCTCTGACCTAATGTTTTTTTACTTGTCCACCTAGCATTGCCAAAGATACAGAATTACAAAACACAGCATCAAATTGCAGCTAACACTTGGCTGTAAAAACAGTCCTAACATTGCCACAATATATGGGAGACATCTCCAGCTATCTGGTTTCGTTTCTACTTCTTTCTCAGTGATGACTTCTCTTAGTCTCTTACTATCAGAGAAAAGCTGGAGCAAAGCCTCCAAGTGGAAGCTTATTGCTCTGCCTCTAATTTAGGAGATCTCCTGTTCAGATAAAAAGCTTGCTGTTCCAGAAAAGGTTTATTTAGTAAGAGGTTTCTGACATGCTCAAAGCAAGAAATGACAATGTGTAGGAGATCACCAAGAAAAGGTTGATTTCAAATGTTTTTCTTATTGCTGAATAATTGCATACTATTTTTGTCTCCAATAATAAAATTTGTTCATCGTACCTCTGAGTCACTGTGTTTTGCAACTCATACATGTTAAAAATATCATACTCTCATTTATAGTTATTTATTTTTATGAACACCAGGAGTATGCTGCACAGAAGCCCTTGCATATTTTCAGGGGTTTCACTTGCAAAACCACACTCTTTTGATTACCTGCATTCCCCTCACTTGGCATTGTTCATCAGAGTTGGGCTGTTAATAGTTTCTGATTAGCAGAACTTGAGTCAGGACAATTGCATTCTTAGAATATGAAGATAAATTCTTTCATCATAGCAGAGGGATTCATCTGCACAAATGCCATTGATATGGTGCTGCTTTTTCATTAATACACGAATTAAAGTCTCAACCCACATACATTCCATGTGCTGGTTATCTGAACATGATAAACTCTGATGAGAAGGACTCAGTGCATGCTACAGTGAAAACATATGATGTAGAAAATCCTTTCTTTTGTCTGAAAACAAGCTAGTTAAAACTAACAACCTTTGTTCATGCCATATACCTTTTACCTTCAATACAGGCTCTATTAGTAAAAAGAAACAATTGCTAAGCACAGATTTGCAATGCAGAGTTAAAAAAAAAATAGAGTTTTTTTATCTCAATACAGCAAGCAGGAATAAATCAGTACAACTCTTCTCAACAACATGAGCTTGCTGTGCTACAGAGAGAAGGTGCAAAGTTCACAGAGGCCCCAGGCAAAGCTCTTTGTACTTGCATGTTGTCAACTCGCAGTGATGCCTACCAGCCAGGGGAGGCTCTTGCACTTCTCAGATTTACAGCCCATGAATGGGCTGCAGAGTAACTGGGCCTGGTGCTACTGATGCTGGTGTGATCAGTGAAAGGGTAACAACTCTCGAGACAGAAGAGGAAACACTACCAGCAGGTCTTGAAAAGCTACAGAGGGCACATGTTCCTGCAACACTCAGAGGAACCTCACTGCAGTCACCTCACTCTCTGGACCTGTCAAAGGGCATCAGTGAAACCACAAAAGAAACTGCAGGCCTGGGCACAGGGTGATGTGTATTTTGGGACAGACTGAGAAATGTGAAATCCTGCTAGAGGTTTCTCTTGCCACTGATACAAATACAGTCATCTACATTTGTGCATTTTTCTTTTATTTTTAAAAAGACCTTGTGCAAAACTATAGCCATAAACTGAGTCTTATTTCCTATTTCCTGTCCCAAATTTGGGGTGTTTTACTTGCCCATCCATGGTGCTGGATGCATCATGACCTGTTTGAACATGGAAGACCTTTTAAGTACCTCTGTAGTCCATCCCTTTTGCCACACTAGTTGTTCTGACAGACTAGAATTGGCAAAGCAGGGTTTCTCATAGCAACTCTACTATAACCATATCAGCTGGGAGAGGAAGGAAGTAGATCATGAGAGATTAAATCCATGGGCAGGTGGAACATATGACAAAGTAAACAAAGAAGTATGGGGAGGGAGGTAAGAAATATCATGGAATAAGTAAGAGCTGTGCTGTAACAGCTCTGGGGAAATGAGCAGGTGAGAAACTCAGTAGAGATAAGGAAACAGCTGGGGGAATTAATAAATATGCCTTGGGAGATGAAAAAATTTGTCAGATCTTCTAAGAGAAGAGCTTGGGAAGGTAGTGATGCCAACTCAGTTGAGGGAGGATGAGAAACAGACAGGCCAAGATAAGCAGCAAGAAGATGAATACCATGAATAACCAAAAGACAATGCCAGGTTTGAGTAACAAGCCAAGTAAGCCAACAGAAGTACTAAGAGCCTGAGAAATAACCTTCAGGAGACAATTAACATGACAGCTATCTCATGAGAGCCAGGAGCTGCGGTTTGGAGATCAAGACATAAGATTCTTTCTTCAGGTCACACTAAAACTGAGGCATTTTCTGGTATTTAAGGCCTTTGCCTAGGTTTCTCATAGTAAGGAGACATCAATTTTATCTGCTTCTACAATATGTATGTTGCACATACTAGAATTACAAACGGTGGCTTTGAGTGTAGTTGGTGGAAAATATTCAAAGTTGCTTAGAAGTATGATGAAATCACAGCCCTTACTCAACCCAATGTAGGCTCTAAAAATATAAAAATCATACAAACAGTTGTATAAGGAAATAGAAAATACAAAGAACACCTGTGGAATTCATAATGATCTGAGGGTATGTGAGCTTCTCTTCTTGCCCTCTTCTAGAATGAATTTTCTATCAGGTGGTTTCTCTTTTCTTCTTTGACATGGCATACTATGGCAGGAACCCAGAAAGAGAATAAAATGCTCACAAGTCCCTCATGCATCACTGTGCTTAACTGCCACCCTGCTCTCAGTAACCCATCACAGGCAGAAAAATATAAACATGGAATGAGAGGGAATATGAAGGGAGTAACCTCACCTCTGCTCAAGCAGGTATGCACGAGGTAGCTATCTCCCCCTACCACAGCGTCTTTATCTTGGGAATTACCATCTCACCTCTCTCAGAAGGACTGTATTTTTCATATTTCCTTGTGACTTTTCTATTTCCTGAGAATAAGTTATTCCCTAATCAACCCAGCAACAGAAATTCCCTGGCCATTTTTTTAGAATGAGAGGCTGTCATTCTGCAGGCAATTCAATGGCATCAGCCATTCCTTCTGACCAAGAGGGTGTATAAGTAAGTATGTACATGTGTAGCATTCCTCCTTTATACACTCAGGGTGTAGTTCTGCACAGCCTGTGAACCTTGCAAAGTTATTCAGCCCAGTGCAAAGCCTGAAGTTGCCCAATTTAGAAGGAGAAATTCTCTTTATCCTACTGATGGTTAGAGCAGAAAAAAATTCACAAATCCAATGAAGTTTCTCACTTAGTGAGACACCTTTCATTTACTTCAAAACATGGCTAATTCTGTACATGTTTGGTGCTTTTCTTGGTCCCTTATGTGATAGAGCATCATTAGATGCTTTGATCTCAAGACGCCATCCTAGACAACACTGGGTATGTACGCAAGGAAGCACAAGGGAGGCTCCTTCATTAAGAAGACATTATGAAAAAACAGGTTTTTCTAGGTTTGCGACTTTCCCAGGAGACAGCTCTACAGTGCCACTCCTAAGGTCAGTGACTAAGCAAGTGATCTTCTAGCATGGCACTGGGACAGGGCATTACCAGAGCTTTTGATTTCATGACAGCTAGATCTATTAGGACTGGATTTAGCAGGCAAATGCAAACAAATGCTGCTTTGTGGAAAGCTGCACTTCCTTCCCAACTCCAAAACTTTCAGTGATTTCAAATACAAATATTTAAAATGTACCAACAAAATCTTTGCTACTGTCTTAATACCTACACTTAAAATATCTGCTATGAAAGCAACACCTTCTCGTCCCTATACCCATGTGGGTTTAGATAGAGCAACAGAAAGGTTTCACCACCTCTTCTCTGTTATTTGTAATTTTCTGTATTTTTCACTCACAGCAGTAAAATGAGGCACATTTAGTATGTAAATTAATGAAGTGGCAATGTGAGCAATTTTACACCCTTATATTTTGAACATATTAGTACAAACTGGATATTAGCATCAGTTGGTGAGTCAGCTCCTCTGAGCATAGGAATAATCAAGAACATATTCAACACAAAAATTTCTGTCATTCCTATTAAAATGCAAATATTTGTTCAGAAACCCTTATGATTAATTGGCATTAAGATTGCATTAGATAAAAAGTGAGTCATACTGCTAGAATACCAGCAGAATAAGGTCTCTTGGATTGTTTTTTTCACTACCAGGCATGTAAAATCTTTCACTTACTTGGCCTTAAGACAACAATTCATCTGTCCCACCACAGTGGCTGTGAAAATAGTCTGCAGTCAAGCTTAAGAACCTGACAAATAGGGCAAGGAGCATGTAACCTTTTTGCTGATATATCTTCTCAGCTTCTCTCAATGATTCTGGGACTTGTCAAACTGGAAATTGTGCCAATGATGGACTATGATCTGTGAAGCTGCCCAAGTTATTTTTAATTCTCTTATGCTTTTAACAAATCCATTACAACAGACACCTTAAATTGATTATATGCTTTTTGGAGAGGTAGTTTCCATTTCATTTGGTTATAACTTTTTACCTGGTCCTATCAATTTACTTCATGGTGGGAAATGATACTTTAATCACTTTCTCTGTGCCATTTCTACATTTTGACACTTCTACCAGATCCTCCACAGTTATGTAGGACCTGTTATTATCTGAGATTAAGTTCCCCACTTTATTTCTCCTCAGACAGAACAAAGTCTATACATCTGTTCAACTTTGACAGCGTTCTCAATCTATCTTCTACTTTTATTGCTATTTCTCTGACAAAGAGTGACCATGTTTCCATGCAATATTCAAGGCATAGATAAACCATGGCTTTTCAGTAGCACAGTGTAGCTTTTTTTTTTAATTGTTATTCTTAATTTATTTGTTAATATTTGAGGACAGTCACAGTTAAGTCACTTACAATGCTAATGGCTCTGCCTGGAAACTAACCCCTGCTTTCCCTTATACCATATAACAATTTCAGACAGTAATAATTTCTAACATTATTACAAGGGGGACAACCCCTATTGAAAACATGCTTTCAAAAAACACTTTCTAGAGTGCTAATTTAGAGGCTGTTGCAATCTTATAATAATAGCTATTCTTTCCTATGTGCATTGTTTCATAGTTTCTAGCATTAAATTAATCTGCCCTTTTATCATCTTGTTTTTCAATAAAAAAGCTCTTTCTGAAACCCTATGCCATCAACCTTATGACTGATCGGTCCTAATAACTATGTGTAATCTGCAGTCTTTGCCAACTCATAATTTATCCCCATACCAGATCATTTAACAGCAAGCTGACCACCACATGTAAGTACTAGAGAAGCCTGAGGTGGACCTTCACTCTTGCTAGCAATCTTTACCTGAAAGGTGACTCCTTGTTGTTACTACTTGCTTCTTATCTGTTACTTAGTTGCCTTTCCACACACTAAAATAGTTACGTCTCTTGTCCTGTGAGAACTTGAGTACACTACGCGTCAATAAAGAACCATGTCAAAGCCTTTTTTTTCATATTCAGATTCATAATTTGGATCTACATATGAAAAAGTCCATGAAAGAGTTCTAGTAGGTCCATGAGGCATTACCTGCAAAAAAAATCCTTCCTGCTCCGAAAGAAAGTCAAATGCATACATAGTAAATATTTGGTTCCATTATTTTATGATGGTTAATGTTCAGTTCTACTATTTTGTTACAGTTATAAATATGCAGGGTACAGGTGCCAGGTGTTTTTGTATATGTCTCCAAGGATATTTATCCACACATTTTTTTAAAGATTAGCACCATGCAAATTATCTTCTGTGCCTACTGAACTATGTTTAAGAGATATATTAAGAGTCCTCTTGATCACAGTTTTGGTGGTTTGTTGTTTTTCATTTTGGTTTGCTTTTAACAATGTCTTCTAAAATGTTCTTTTTAAAATTTACTTCTAAATTGATAGTGAAAACTCCAGATTCTCTCTTTCTGTAGTGAGAGACTGTAGGGCCAGACCCATTCTCCATGGCCAATACCAGTTGAAACAATTAATCTTGCTTTTCTGTAGTGACTCTCTTTCTCCTGAGTTCTCCTTTCGACCTTGGCTGTCTATCTATCTAAATGAACTGACTTTGTTCTCCCTCTAATTAAAAAAAAAGATTAGAAAACCATAATGCTGCCTTACTTCTATATTGAAATGCGTTGTGTGTATTGCTTGAAAGAAACTTAGTAATTCTTTCTTTCCTTCTATATCAAATACAAAAAAAAAAAAAAGGTCACTGAGTTTTCTGTGCTCCTGTTACCTTGTCTGCTGCCCTTCTATTTGAAGGTTGCTGTAATCACCTTAGCTGTTAAATGATGCTGTAAAGCAGACTCTCAACTCGTGTGTTTTAGATATGGAATTTCAGCTCACATTAATTACACAATGCATTTCCTGCAGCTGGCCTTGTACCATATGTTGTACCCTCATGATATGTTGTCTAATTTTTTATATTTCTTCCAGCAAGTTTGTTAAATGCTTAGTCTAATCAGTGTTTCTTGGTGTTATACATTGCTATTTGTCCTGAATCTCTAGAGAACTTCAGCATATCTGTGGACAGGTATAAATCTTCATGTTCTACATATTTGCATTATGGAGTGCAAGCTCTTTTTGCTGTGGCAAAAATCAATGTGTCTTAAAGGATGAGATAATTCTGTATCAAGGCTAAGTAATTTGAATCAGGTATGTTAAGCATGTTAACCAAACCACACACCAAAGAAGTAATGATTAAATGTTATAGGGTAATTCCTTCTCAGACAAATTATCACAAGATATCTCACAGCAGTATCACTGAGCTATGAGCAAAAGTGTCCATAAGCAAAGCATCAAACTCTCATTATCACTGACTTTGCTATCAAAGCTTGTCATACAAAAATATGCAGATAGTTTAAATGGAGATCAAATGATATTCAAATTCTAGTAACCCAAAGCAATCATCTTAATATTGCTAACTTTATACATCTTCTCAAGATTAGAAAGGAAATTTTAATGTGCTTTTCATCTTTATATTTTTTTAATTCCTTGCCAAATCATTTTCTTTCATCATTGATACACACTGCATCATCATTATATTCAGGTATTGCAAGACTGCAGAGATAATTTTCTTCTTCAAAAACTTATGGAGAAATTTTAAAATGCATAGCTACTGTTGTGATTTTTGTGTAACACTCTGAAAAACAATTCCTTGTTCTGAGCTTTGGTATACAGGATCCTAAAATATGTATTTGGAAACAGAGAAACAAACTGTAAAACCTATACAGAAGAATACGGAGAAGGTAGCAAATATGAATGGGCACTTAGTGTTAACAAGTGTGTGTGACTGTGGGGTAGTTAGCAGCTCCTTTGCACAGCATGACTGGCTCATCATTTAAAGCAATTAGCCTAGTCAGGTCTCCTCTCAGGAGTTAGTTAATGGGCATCAAACAGCTTCTAGGTGTCTATTTTCTCCACAACTTATATCTCCCCTGCCATTGCACAAACACGCTGAACTTCCACTGTGAGATGCTTAAGGTAGAGGTCTTTCTGACCTGTGTTTTCACAGGCACGGGTTTGGGGTCTGCCTGTGACTGTCACAATAATTCATTAACGATAGGCCATGCCTCAGGGACAGTTATTTAAACAAGCTTGGCTCAGTGATTACCACCACTACATGGAGTGGGTCTGCAGGTGGACAGCGCTGCACACATTCTTACACAAGTACATAGATGTCCATTTAGGTGATGCCCACACAATGCATTTGAACCTCAGCTTAATACTCTTGATATTCTTGATGCAAAGGCAAATTGAAGGCAGTCAGACATGCTTAACATGAAGTGTAGTCAGAAAGCAACAGAAATATGCAGAGGTAGACCTGCTTAGCAAGGCAGACAGTGTTATCTCTCCCTCCACATCCTACCTCCGCGAACGCTTTAGAAGTGTTTTTTGACTAATCACTTCTTTCCAGGAAGGTGGTGTCAAAAAGCATTATCTGTTAGGTAGCTGTAAGTGTTTCACACATAAATGAATGCAACATCAGATATGAGAAATGTGAGATAGTTGCAGAGGGGGGTGGTTAATAAAACATGTAAACCTATCAGCTTCCATGTTCTCCCTCAAAGATAGTACCATC
The DNA here is from genome assembly GCA_013397795.1 of Orthonyx spaldingii. Lineage (NCBI taxonomy): Eukaryota > Metazoa > Chordata > Aves > Passeriformes > Orthonychidae > Orthonyx > Orthonyx spaldingii. The sequence goes on along the minus strand of VZTJ01005393.1, from coordinate 1,016,713 downwards.
AAGAATTGTGACATTCTCACTACTGAGATCAGAATAAAGCCTGTCTGGAGACTATGGACTGTTATTCATGCTGAACAGGTTTACCCAGCTCTATAAAGAGGGGTTGCAGTCTGCACTTCTCAGTGCATATTTGGTGCAGAAGTCTCCTTACCTTTTGAACTTGCAAAGTGACAGCACAGCTTACCCAGAAAAAAAACCATGCAGCGTATCAAAAATCTCAGTTCTTAATTAGCTCTCCTTCTATCTCCACTTCTAATACTGACAGATCTTGAATGGGCTTTTTGTTATGACTATTGACTTTAGCCTTTTGAAATACTGCTGAGTGGTGACCCAGAGGGGTGGAGGTGGAATTAGATTCAGCAGCACTTATGCCATCATCTGTTTGGTATGTTACTTCCTTTCACTCTGATGTTGGGAAGATCACACCCAGCCTTCACATTCCTCTTCAACAAGTTGTGTCAAGGAAAAGGGAGAAAGGAAGCTGCCCCACATACCACTGGATATCAGAAAGGAAGGTCTTAATGAGGATGTCAGGATGTAATTTCTACAGAAATCAGACCTTCCTTTTGTCAGCCCCAGGTCCAGCTGCTATAAACATTTCAATATCATCTTATGGATTGAAGGCTCAAGAGATAATACTGTATTTTCTGGGGTTATTTAATATTCTTGGCTTATATATAAAAGGAATACTGAATTCTTAAACTTAACAGCAATAATAAATCCCTAAAACTGAAATGAAATAATGGAGTTTGTTTTGGCTGGAATCTCATAGACAGGTGAGGTGATTAAAAAAGACAACAAAAACATGTAAAGTAACTTGGTCGGTGTCATACAATAGCTGCCCATTCCTAACTAGCTGAAATAAAGGACTCTGTCATATTCTTATTCATAAATTTAAGACATATATATTAGAATTTTTTTATCTGCAGTTTTTCTATTTTTCAGCAATAGCCATGATAGCAGTAGTAAATAACCAGAAGAGAGAATGCCACAAGATGCACCATCATGGTAATATATTTACAATATTTCTGTTAAGAAATGTAAAAATAATGTTTGATCATATTTTGCAGTGACTCATATGTAAAACATTGCATGTATTTCTGTGACTCATTAAAAGCCTCTTAAAACTGAATAGTTCACCTTAGAGAGGAATGTGCTGGAAATCCTTTGTAGCATGCCTATAAACCTTTGTGAGGGAATAGTAATTCAACATAAATAAAGCACTTACAGTATTTTACTCATAAGGGAAAAAAAATCTGCTAAGCCAGAATCAAACAAAAATCTGTCTCAAAATACTTTCTTCTTTTTGTTTGTCAATTGCTGGATTAAGCACCGTGATATTTTATGGTCCATTGGAATCATTTTGGTAGTGAAAAGTAAACTTTTTAAGCAACAGTATGAGGTTCAACTAGGCCAAGTGCTGGTTCCTGACCTGGAGTCACAACAACCCCAGGCAACACCACAGGCTGGAGCGGAGTGCCTGAAAACTGCCTGGTAGAAAAGGACCTGGGGTGCTGGTGACAGCATCTGAACATGAGCCAGGGTGTGCCTAGGTGGCCAAGAAGGCCAATGACATCCTGGCCTGGATCAGCAATGGTGTGGCCAGCAGGACCAGGGCAGGGATTGTCCCCCTGTACTGGGCACTGGTGAGGCCACACCTCAAGTGCTGTGTCCAGTTCTGGGCCCCTCACTCCAAGAACAACATTGAGGTGCTGGAGTGAGTCCAGAGAAGGGCAATGGAGCTGGGGAAGGGTCTGGAGCACAAGTGCTGTGAGCAGCAGCTGAGAGAGCTGGGGAAGTTTAGCCTGGAGAAAAGGAGGCTCAGGGGTGACCTTATCACTCTCTACAACGGCCTGAAATGAGGCTGTAGCCAGGTGGGCGTTGACCTCTTCTCCTGGGTAGCAAGTGACAGAACAAGAGGAAATGGCGTCAAGCTGCACCAACAGAAGTTCAGATTGGACTTTAGGAAGAAATCCTTTACAGAAAAGGTGATCAGATATTGGAAAGGGGTGCCCAGGGAAGTGGTGGAGTCACCATGCCTGGAGGTGCTTAAGAAACAATTCAGCATGGCACTTGTGCTATAGCTCCATTGACAATCTGGTGTTCAAAGGTTGAACTTGATGATCTTGGGAGTATTTTCCAATCTTAAGGATTCTGTGATTCTCTCATTAGATAAATAAAGTGCTTGAGCTTTTATGCAATATTTGAACATTTCCAGTCCTGTATGTGGTTGGTTTTTTTCATTGCTTGATGTTCATGACACAAAAAGAAAATGAATGGCAGTCAGCCAACTTGAGTGTTAGAATGACTTCTACAGCTATAGCCACAAAACCTGTGCAATGATGAAATCAGAAGGTATCCCTTTGCTTGCCTGCTGCCATTTCTCAGTGACAGACTCCAATGACAGACCAGTGTCCATGAATGGAAACCTGAATATGCACTGCAAGAGCAAGACAAAATGCCCCACCAAGGAAGTACCAAGTTCAGACACCATGTTACAGCCATTCCTGTAGAACTGATGGATGTGTCCATGTCATGGACTTCAGAAACTAATTAATGGGAAAATGTATGTTTTTTAAAAAATTTAATCACTGAGTTATGTACCCATTAGTCTTCATCAGATCATCTTCAGTCAGCCTGAAGACCACTTAATTTTCCTACATATTTGCATTTGAGCACAGGTCAAACCACCAGGACGATTCTTACTGGTTTTGTTTTGATATGCTTCAGTTCCCAGGACTGGGTACCTGTTGACCTAAAGAATGGCTTATATTGCTCTCATTTAAAAAAAGTCTTTAAAAATGAAGTAAATACCACTATTCCCACATTAGAGCCAATTGACTCTCAGAATGAGGTAGACTGGCCTTGCTGCAAATCAGTATCAGGCATCATACAGCCAGTGAAATCTTGGCCTTATTTAAACAACTGTACTGGGCTTGCATACCAGTTTTTGGTACTGAGACTGCTATAGGAGTGGCTTCCACGGGAAGCTATGAGAAGCTTCCTCCATGTCAGACAGAGCCAATGCAGCTCCAAGATGGACCCACCACCAGCCAAGGCAAAGTCCATCAGATATGATGGTAGCACCTCTGCATTAACGTATTGCAGAAGGAAAAGGAGTTATCAGGCAGATGTGATTTCAGCTAGAGAATAGCAGACTGAGAGGAACAACTCTGCAGACACCAAAGTCACTACAGAAGGAGGCACAGGAAGTGCTCCAGGTGCCAGAGATGAGGTTCCACCTGCAGCCTGTGGTGCAGACCATGTTTGTCGCTGCCGAGCCGATGTCGAAACAAAGGGACACACGATGATGAGAATGCCGAGAAAGAGATTTATTTATTTAAATACAGCTTTTATATACAAAATGAGTGTTCGTTGGGATTGGCTATAACGGTCTAACCCCTGGGACTGATTGGCCACAGGCATTCGACCACCTATTCCCAAAGCAGCTCTGAACAACTTATCTTGTGTTTACAAACCTCGTTACAGAAAGGAAAATTTTCCCATGAGAAGGAATCTGTGCTGTCACACATGGTGAGACAGTTGTGCCCCTGTAGCCCATGGACATCCACAGGGATGCAAAGATCCACCTGCCGCCCATGGAGCAGACCCACGCTGGAGTAAGCGGATGCCCAAAAAAATTCTGAGATCCCATGGGAAGCCCATGCTCGAGCAGGGTCCTGACAGGGACTTGCAGACCCAGAGAGAGGAGCCTATGCTGGAGCAGGTTTCCTGGCAAGACTTGTGACTTCATGAGGAACTCATGCTGGAGCAGGCTGTTCTTGCTGGACTGCACCCCATGGTAAGGAACTCACACTGGAGAAATTTGTGGAGCACTGTTTCTTGTGGGAGGAACTCCCTGCTGGAGCAGGGAAAGGACTCCTCTCCTAAGCAGCAGCATAAGCAAACTGGAGGGGCGGGTGGGGGAAGGTGTGGTTAAGATTTGTTTTTACTTCTCATTATACTGCACTGATTTTTATTTTGACTGTAATAAATTCAGTTATTCTCCCCAAGTCAAGTCTGTTTTGCCCATGATGGTAATTGATGAGTGATCTCTCTTTGTCCTTATCTCAGCTCATGAGGCTTTCTTTATACTTTTTTCTTCCCCATTCAGTTGTGGAGAAAGGTCAGGCAGCAACTTTGGTGGGTACCTCACATCCAGCCAGTGCCAACCCACCACAGTCATAGAATTATTGAATACAAGAAGGCAAGTATTCCATCCAGTTTCTTCATTGATTGGTAGAGAATCCCACTCCCTCACCAAATAACAGAAAGCTTAAAAAATTATACTTTTGTGATTATCTCTCCTTCCCTTCATGCTTTGGATCATAAATGCCTCCATTATCACAAAGAGTTCTGATGTACTTGTGACTTAAATTAGACCCTCTGAGATCTAAACTATTATGAAATGCTGTCTTTCAAGTAACACCTTTGTCTTACTGAAATTTTTGCCAACATTTCAGCATTTCTTCAAAAACACCATGTAGTAATGAGGAACAGAAAGGAAGATTGGACACAATAAAAATTCTGTGGTTCTAGCGCCCCCTTTTTTTCAACTAGAAATATAATAATTATACAAGGCAAATTTTAAACAAGGGTGGATTTAATAATAAAAAGGATAATAAGCTTTTGTGTTAGAAGGAAAACTGGCACAGTACTTAGTCACTGCAACCATACAAGTATTATGGATAGTAATGCAGCTTGCTCTGTTGCCTACAAAATGTTTCTGACTACTGAATAAGGTTCTCTTACTATTGGGATTACATGATGTAAAGGAAGACCTGTGACAAATACATACAGCAAATATAAATACATAATTTAATACGTCTAGATTTCATTTATGCCTGGTAAATGTGTGTAGACTGCACTACAACCATTCATATAATGTGGATAATCAAATTGTTCTCCAAGTTTTCAGTATGGGGAATAGAGTTCATGTTTACTAGTGTTAGAAACTCAGGTTCAAATCCTTAAGATCACACTTGTTAAAATTTGTTTATGGCCTCAAACAGTTTCTGATCTTAATATTACTATGGGACAAAACCATCTTTATCACAGTGGTTGTAGCTGAATATTGTCTTTCTTCATTATTGTGTCTCTTATCTTTTTCACCTACCATACCTGGGAGATAACCTACTCCGAAACATAGGATTTGTATCCAGGGTACATATCATTTACCAAATCTGTCTAACAAGGTGAAGACTGAACTTGAGAATCTACCAAGATTTCTTGTTTACACAACTCTCAGCTCAAAAATGAAGCATTTCAACACCACAGTAACTTTTTTTTTTCAGGAAGGAACAAAACAATATTTAAGTATTCTCCTTTCATTCCCACCTGGCTTTACTCTTCACCAAATCCAAGAATGGCTATGCAGTTTCCCTAGTTCAGAAGCATTGACTGAAATATCCTTTCCAGCCATTCTAACAAGTTCAGCACAAAGTTTCCCAGCTGTGAGAGTCCTCTACAACAACACTAAAAGTGGAAACAAATTACTTTTGCACCAGTGAAAGGACACAGACTCATGCACTGATCTCAGAAATACACTGCTTCCATCTGTAGTAGAGCATCCCCAGCCTGTTGAAATATTGAAGCTACCTAACACAACCCAGTTGACTAACATCTCTTATGTAACATAAGAGAGAACAGAAATGCAACACAAAAAAGACTTCAAATCTCGCTCAGATTGGTATCAGGTTCTGCTCTCTCCCAAGAGAGATTTCTTTGCTAAATACAAAAGCTGTTTTTTATACTGTATTAACAGAGTTGTTAAATCCCACATGCACAAAAGGTTGCAGGATGCTTCAATGCAGGCTCACAAATCCCTGAGTACTCAGCCCAGAGTGTACATACCCAAGCTTCATAAGTGCTAAAACCACCCATGCCTTTTCTCTCCTGGGCTCTGTCAAGTTAGTAATTCTTTGTCAAAACAGAACCTAAGTGGCAATTCTGCAGTCATGTAGATCAGAGATACTGAACTCTCTCAACAAAGTAGTATCCTATTCAGGAAGCAGTGGCAGAGAATGTTGACAAATGCATGGGATGTGAAGTGCTTCACTGGTGTGAAGACTCCAAGTGCAAATCTAAAATGGTCAATAGAATGAAGAAGTTAAGATAACTATCAATCAAATATTTGTTGTTACCTTCTCTGTAAATACTGGCAAGAGTCAGCTACAGCAGTAAGTCAGGAACCAGTGTGGCTCCAGAAGTTCAGTGCTCTCTCCCTGCTGTCATTCCCTTTCCTCCCAAAATGCACACACAATATATTCATATTCCCTGAGGGAAAGGAATCTGTCTGCAATTTTCACTGGTATGAGTCATGGTGCTATCAATTTTTGCTCCAGAAAACTAGGTGGTACACTAAAGACCCCAGGTGCAAAAAGCCTGCATACTGCACTGAAAGGCTGATAATTGATGAGCTTCATACTTCTGTATTCCAGCAAAGAGGACAGACTATAAAATAGAGTGTGCAACAAGTAATTTGTCTTGGAAAATCAGCTCATAAGTCAGTCCAGTTAGTTTTCATCAGCATAGCTCTCACAGGGACACTACTCAACATCTCATCCCAAACCTTACCCTACAATGCAAGAGAACTGGATTCAATGTTTGAGAACAGTCTATAGCAAGGCCTATTGCTGATTGTATAGAATCTTTACTGACAGCAAAGGTGGAATACATTGTGAAGACTGTTCTATAGACCAGTACTAAGGCACATCAGATAGCAAGGGCGTGAGACGTCCTTTTTCTGTTTGCTTAGGTCTTGTCTGGTTTTTATGATTCTTTGTCTTAAAGGGTTGCTATTGAAAAAAAACCAGTTTGTGATTTGAAAGTACTTCAAAATGAGAAGTTGAATAATGCCTGCAAAGTAATAAAGTACCAGTGGACAATGACAGAAAGAACAAACATTCAGCTTCAGCTATTACTTGAAGCTTGTTCCGTCACTTGAAAAAATGTCAGACTAGGAGAAAATATAGACCCATATCTGCCTAGGTGTCTTCTATCCCTCACAAGCCTTGCGTTGTCTACAGCTTGAGGACTCATGAGGCAAATAGTACATGGCAAAAGGAGCTTCACATAACCAGAGAGAAGATACAGAAGAACCTAAACAGTGATTGAAAGAGTTTCAGTAATGCAGAATGTCATTTAGTAGCATACATATCTCTTGACATGAATACCAAAAACTGGCAGCAAAACCTGGCCTGTGGGAAGAGAAAGGGCCTCATGTCTTGGGGACATCTTAGAAGATGATCCTGTGGATAAACCTAGTGTTTGGATTGTGCCTGTAAGCAGAAAGTCAGAGCTTTGTAGGGCTTCCAAGATGTTTTGTGTTGTCAGGCTAACAAATAACCTTGCAGCTATTTCCCTAAGAATATACGGCAGTTATAAAGCCAGCTGTGTTTTGAAAGAATTTAGATTTTGTGAGTTTCCTCTGTATTTTCCTATGAGAGTCCATGAAATGGCCAAAACCAAGTCCTTTCCTTTAAATGAGTAATGATTCCACATTAAAGACTTAATCAAATGATTTTGGTCTTTCTGTGAGGGCCTTTTACTACTTTCAATTTCAGACACAACATAATGTCAATCAGCTGCACAGCTTTGAGCCCAAGAGATAGGATTATATATTTGCTTTGCCTTTTTCTCTTAAGGAGGAAAAAGATTTGGAATTAAGAAACCAGTTTTTATGTAAAGCACTTACTGTGAAAACATGGAGCCAGATCTCATTGGTATGATTCCTAGAGTAGACAGGTGTTCAAAAAGTTCTATCTCACCTGGGTTCAGTTTCCCTACAAGACAGATGGCAACATCTTAGTGGATGCTGTTAAATGTAAAACAAGTTGTAAGATTGTTACTATGAAAAACTCATTTAATTTGGAACTATATCACACAGACCAGAGTCTGCCTTCAATAAGACATGTGGTTATCATTCTGGAATTTTAGGTGGCTTAGGGAGCTCTTCAGATGTCTGGGGATATATTTTCAGGTGAAATTGTAGTTTGCTCCTTGCTTCAGAAAGGATTCTCCGTTAACCTATCACAGAATGATTTTCAGAAGTTTTTGTCCATGAGATGTGTTCTGGGCTCACTGACTTCTGCATAGTCCTGATTACAGACCTTCATCCTCTCACAGAAGCAAAAAGAAAGAGCATTCTTGGGCCCATACTTTCAGGATGTAAAAGGCCATGACCCTTCGTTGGAGCTTTATAGCTCTATTGCAAGAACATCCTTGATCATTAGAAAAATAAACCCAGTATAAATATTTTACTGTAAAATACCAGCACATTTGGAAACCAAACACTCTGGAAAATAAGATAGGATTCCAGATTCTAAATATCATAGAGGGTAAGCATAGGGTGTCTCATATTCCATGTAAAATGTCTTCTTTAGAGGTACTTTAGTTAATTTATCTATTCATCTGCACCTAGGGAGGAGACCTTGTGAAGTTTTTGGCATGAACATAATCTTCTCTTTATACCATGAGATCAGACTTCATTATTTGTAAAACAATTTCAAAGGAAAAGAATCTTCATAGAAGAAAAGCTGATTTATTGATAGGCTTAGATAGTTTGTTATCAAACCAGTGTTTGAGGTTTAACTATCACTTATAGCTCTGACTTCAAAAGAAACACTTACTGCATGAAAATATTAATTCATTTCCTCCCATCCCCACAGCATTTTCCTGAAACACTGAGAAACATTATAACTTCTGCCAGACAACAAAACACATACTAAACTGGAAATTCAAAACTACTGAATTGAAGGATTCTAAATGAAGTTGAAAGGTCAAAACAGCAAGTGAACAAATTAAGCTGACTTTCTCAAATGTTACCTCCATGGACAAGTTTTGTCAGGCATCAGAAATCCATCATATGCCTACCTCTCTTGGCAGAACTCACTGAAATCCTGAAGCGACAACTCCTGGCTGAGCAGTGCAGGTCAGGGTTATTTTAAGCCATGCCTGGTCAGTGCCATGAACCCCATAGTCTCTGCATAAGTTACTCTCCACACTTCTCACACACAGCAGCTATCACCCAACTAGGTCACCTTTAGTGGAAATAGAATAATGAGCCAACCAGAAAAAAAATTCATAAGCATTAGCTAAGTCAATGCTAACAGTTTTGTAGCTGACAGAGCACATTGGCATAAAGATTATAGAAACAGACCAAGGCAGCTGACAAGCAACCAAACAAGCAGTGTAAAAAGCAAGGCAGCACTTTAATTTTTTGACTCTTAAATATTCCTTGGATGTTAAACATGAGTAAACACGAGAACTTGAAAAATTTCCTAAGAATCTTTGACACCTCAGAACCTACCTACCCGCAAAGGTAACTGAAGATCACAAAATAAACTACACCAATGCAAGTAGGCTAACTCATAGTTAAAATAATTTTCACCTTTCAGTGTGACACACCTGCAAAATAAACAGTATCATGCATACATACATGCGTAACAGAGGAAAATAAGATAAAGTATATGGTCAAGTCTGTTTTACTTTATGACTTTTGTCTCTCACTTCCATTGCAGAAATGCTAATTCTTAAGAGGGGCCACAGGACTTTTACTCCAGGATGGGCAGTGACTTACCTGTAACGTCAACACAGCTTGGTCAAAGCTGAGCAGCACAGCATACATTGCTTCTTATCAATCCATGCAATAGCTAGGTGATTGAAAAACATGGTATCAATCTTGTAGGAGGGAGAGATGCAGATAGCCACACTCAAACAAAACTCTTTTCAAAGACCATGTAGTTAACAGGAACATCTGATTCTTAAATTTCCCTTCCTCTTGTTTCAATAAGCCTATTTCAATACAGAATCATATGAGGACCAAAACTAGGCCTTTCCAGGCTAGAATGGGATTTCCTACTTGACTGACTTGAAGTAGTGTTGGACCTTAGTTTTAACACCACAATATACCTGTACCATCTCTCTCTCGCCTTCCTTCCTCCATCACCCACTCTGATTACACAAAATTGTAGATTCTCCATGGAAAACCAAGACCACCAACACAGAATTGGTGCTGTAAGCACTAACAGCTTTGAAGCCATATGACTAGAACTTTTCTGGGAGAAGAAGACAGAAAGAAATAAATAAATATAACACACTGGCAGACAGAAAAATAATTTTAAAATCATCATTTCATAGTCTAAGTGTAGAAAACTTAATTCTTTTATTCCTCCCCTTGCCATCCCACAGAAAAAAAGACCTGTCTCATATTTATGTAGCCTCTGAACCCTGTTTTCTCAACACAGAATCTTCCTCAGGTGTAGTAACAGATGCAGTTTTATTTCTTCTTTACATTAAGACTCCGTTACATTTTCTTGTCAGGCTATGACTGCTGCCCTCTTGCACCTCAACTTCATTCGATGAGAGAATCAGATAATGGCAATTGATTCATTTCTGTGAAGATGTAAGGGAAACAGCTGGATGCACACAAGAGAAGAAGAATGCCTTCACTGTAAACATAATCAGTACAAGCAAGCATGTGGATCAGGTGAGACAACAAAGAGGCTACCAGAGTCCAGATATTTCAACACAGAGATCTGTTCTAATAGCTATCCTTGACTGGGGCAGCACTGGCAAAGAGCACAGAGCCCGGAAGAGGCAGCCAATAGGGTTTGTCAAGATTTGCCTTCTTCATGGATGTTTATTGTTTGTACCTGAAGTTCAACTTTACTTAGAAAATAAGTAAGGTTTAAAAGGTTTCTTTTCAGTAAAAAGCTTTAAAAGAGAGTAGCAGAAAGTAAGGCCTTGTACAAGATACAGTAGCAATTCAACAAAACCTTGTATGACCTGGTGTTGAAGTTGATGACTTCCAAGAGCCGTGAGTCACTTTATTTGTCTCATGTATATGACATGAGACTGCTTTAAAATGTACATGTTTCAAAGCTCATCCTTAACATGTCATGGCCTTGGGCTGGATTTTTAATTCCTTGTGTCATTTGTTTTACATCACCTAGGTGATTCTCCAATGTCTGCTCTGCTACAGGTCCTCTACTTCTATGTACTGAAAAGTGAAGGGTGGAAGTAAAAATTCACAGGCAAGCACTTGCTTGCCATATTCTAACATCTTTAGGCTTTACTTAGCAACTTAAGCACTAAGAACCTAAGCCCACAGTTTTTAAAAATGCACTTATTGTTATGGCTTACATAAACTGTTACGATTCCACATTTAACTGTTGGGAGAAGGAAGACATGCTAGCTCAAATCTTTCAATGAGGCCAGTTTCTTTCAGAGCTTCTGGCACTGATCATTGCCACTGAGAGTCTGGACTGGAACTGAATGAAGTCCAAGTAGCAAGCCCAAGCAACAATTTCTGTGGGGTTTTTTTTATGTTGAGCAAAATTAACTGCTACAACTGGGACTCTGTAGAGTTCTTGTTGATAACACTAATACATTGCCAGGTTTACAAACTCCAAGGAGCATATGTAAAACATTAGACGGCAGAAAATCTCACGTTTAAGAGAAGCTATAAAGGAGACATCTCATCAGTGTCATGTAAATTGACCTTTAGAGATGGTAAAAACAGTTGGGTTTCTCTCCCATTAAAACCCTTTCATTTGCCATTATCTTCTACAGTCTCTTCTGATTACATAAAATAAGCAATTCTCCCTCTGGAGCTGGCAGGTCCCCTATTACCATTGATACAACAGATTTTAGTTCCCACATCTCTTTCCTTCACATATCTTTTTCATCAGCAGACCCATGGTTAGCAAAGAAGAGACAAGAGCAGCACTAGTGGGCTATCTCCGTATCATTTCCACAAATATATTTCTGCAAGAGATTTCCCCCATGACAGCTGTGCTGAAAGTGTAATTCCAAAACTGTGCCTTTGCATTATCCCATAAACACAATTCTGGGGGGATTAGTTAAAAGGCATTTCAGCATTCTGCCACCCACACCTTGCAACTGCAGAGTTTCATTTTAGATAAAGTACCCGCATTTTATGAAAACAGCAGAGAGAATTTCCATGAATTTAACAAAAAGCCCTAGATCATGGAGAAAGTAAGGAAATTGGCACTGGGAACATTCTGCAAACAATTAACATATTAAACCCTTTGGCTCTATTTTCTCTTGTTATTCTTAGCAACTGGTATTTCCAGGAGTGCTGATACACTTAGGATCATAGGAGGAGTGAACAGGTTTCTCTAGTGGGTAGAAACTGGAAGCCAATTATGCACATACTGGACAGGCCAGCTAGGAAACCTGCCTAGCTGAAAGTCATGCAATCTGTACCACTCTGTCTTCATTTAAATCTCTTCTGCAAAAATACCTTTTTCAGTGATGGCCAGCAGTATTGTCACATACATAAGTCACAACAATACTGTCATGATCTTAGTAAATAATTGCAATCATTCCCTTACAAAGAGAGCTGTGCCCTAAATTTTTCAAGTTTTTTTCAGTTTTCACAAACATAGTGTGTTTTATACTGTTTTCTTTAGCTTATAGACCTTTATATTCTCAGTATTTAACATACGCCTGGGAACAGAAAAATCTAAAGGATTTTGATTCTCTCCTTTTATACATAAGTGAACTCACTTATCTGTTATGGTAAAAAATATAAATTTTCTTTTTTTAAAAATCTGAAAGCAATGTTAGTACAAGAATTTAATGGTGGTAATTAAAAATTATGATCTCTAAAAACCTGCTCAACTAAAACGAAGCAAATATTATTCACTAGAAGGAAAAGTGTCTTGAAATACCTCTTCAGTAAGGCTGTTGTACTTTCTATATTGCTTTAATGCTGAAATGTAGTAACTTCTATCAGCACATGACTGGTAGCTCAGAAGCACTTCTCTTATGTGCTGGTCTTAAGAAGAGAGAAACCAATAATTCTCTTTCACTGGATTTAATGTTGTATTAACCATGCAGGCAGAGAACAAAGGTAAGTGCATTAATATTGACAGAATTTCTTTTTCCCATTCCAGAACATGGTAATGTTTTACAGAAAAGGACATGCCTGCCATACACCCTCATCCACAGGTATAAATGTAAGTAAATTAAAACCCATACTCCCAAAATTCAACCACAAAGATAATGAAGGGTTGTAAAAGTTACCTGTAAACAAGCAAATAAAAAAGCCAAGAGTCATCATGCTATATTGCAGTTCCTCCTGTTTGGCTGGCCAGTTATGAATACATCAACTTCTAATGATACACAGACTAATCCAGCTACAGAAAATGCTTTTCACATGCAGGATGACAACAAAAACACTTTTAGGAGCAGCAGAATTGTACCTCTGTGCTATGTGAACTAATACATAGATCATAAGACATTTTTCGTTTTTAAGACACCATATGCTTTCTCTGTCTGCATTTAGATTGACTGATAGATAGTTGCACTCATATGGCTTCTTTGCCTTGCTCAGGAAGTAGCTGGTACTAAGACCTGGTTGAACAATGCAGGTAAGTTGCAGATGATTGCCCTGTTCAAGCACGGACTTTACAGCCTTCGTATGAATCTATATCTGAAGAAATAGTCTGTATCAAAAAGGTAACAAGTGATGGATGAAATAATACTTTTTACTACTGCACAGATGCACTCAGCAGACCAGTAAAGAGGCCAGTTTACAGTCTTTGTGACTTGTTCAATATAATCAAATTGATTTGAAATAGGCTTATTAGATTAAAACTGCTTGTGGAGATGTGCTGAAGAATGTCAGAGAACAGCAGGGTGACCTGTAGAAAGCAATGAATGAAATTCTATTGAGTGCAAAATATTATATGTGGGTGAATACATAACCTTACATAGATATGCATAATTATGAACTAGGTTAGCCATGACTACGTAGAAAATCTGGTATACAAAAAACATCAGAGCTCAACGTTCATACCCATTCACCTCACTGTATATTTAGAACTGAAAAAGTTACAGATATAGAAGTCAAGGATGATGATAGGTTTTCTCTAAACAGAGGGACTAAATAATTTTTTTTTTTATTTGACCTTTCCAGTTAGTCATTCTGATTAAATCAATTTAGGTTTCTCTGAGAGGACTACTTAGCAGGGCTCAAGAGAGGAAAATGAAATCAAATACCATAAAAACAAACAAATAACAAACCAGAAAGAAAGCAAAATATGAAAATAATATGGTAGAAGACTACAAAATTATAAATGTCACAAAGAAGTTTTGTAGAAAGTGATTTTTCGTGACTTCTCACAATACATAAATAAGGAGACACCCAAAGAAATGATTGAGTTTAAACGAAAGGAAATGCTTTTTCCACATAGCTTCTTAATTGGAGCATGGAACTCATTACCACAGGAAGTTGTGGAGGCCACTGCATAAAAGGAATTGGAAAAAAAAAAGGGAGACTTTGTGGAGGATAAACCCAGTAGTGGCTATTAGACACAATGGTCCGGATGCAAATTTTAGCACAGGAAATTCTTAAACTATCAGTTGCTGGAGGTGAGGATAATTGCTTCCTACATCCCCTGTTTCTCATCCTTCTCTTTAAGCACTTTTTGCAGGCCACTGCTTGCAGTAGGACACTGGATGGCTAGACCTTCAATCGATTCATAGAGAAGTTTTGGTCCTAAATTGCAGAAAACATCGTGAGTCGTCACCTCCAAGTAACGTATGAAGTAAAATTCTGCAATTTGTAAAGTTAACCAAAGCAAGAGACACAATTTTCTGAGGATGGCATAAGAAAATTCATAGTAGCTACAAATTAAATGCTTGTGAGAAGCTACATCAAGGAAACCCTGAGTTTTGCAGGAAATCTTCTTTTTCAGTGAGCAGCACCCAAATGGAGACCTATGTCTGGTCAACAATTAGGGAACATACCTGCCCAAGCTAACCCAAACACTCTCCAACAAAGACCACTGCTATATATAAATAATCCCTAGTTTTAATTATATGAGTTGAACTATGTTCAGTCTTCATCAAATTACAAAAATACTATTCTACATACCAGAAACATTGCCAAGTAAATGTATCCAAGAATTCAAACCAGGGCAAGCACCAGCAAATGCTGTGCTGTCCTTGTGCTGCCACTAACAGTATGAAGAGCTGAGCATTCTGGTCACATCTTCATCAAAAAGTTTACAGGAACATTTCTGCCACATGCTATCTTACCCTGCATGCATGCTGCAAGAAGGTTGGGGTCTAAGTCCCTCAAATGAGGGGGCAGAGGGTGTGTTCATATTCATGGTTGCAGCAAAAAAACATGTGACTCACAAGGGCTACCCCAGAAATGTTATGTTGTTCAACGAAACAAACCACAGACATTCCTGATTACTGTGAGTGATAAGACATGCTCTAGTCTGCTGAAAGTTTGTAAAAGGCAAATCATTAATAGCAAGAGCTAGACTTCATACTAAAACAAAACCTCTAATTTTGTTCATAAATCCACTCAGATATTTACTCAGGATGTAATCCAGGGAGTAGAATGCTTCTGGGGTAGTACAGCAACATTAAGTGACATGCAGTGCTGTCCAGAGAGACAAAGAAAAGTCTGGGACAGCAAAGCTCAGGGAGTGACTGCCACTGAGCACTTGTCTCCTCACGAGTAAGAAAAACTTTTGTGTTCATTTGGACTCAATAGCAGAGACTGATGGCTACATGGGGTTGCCAGAACTAAAACCCTTGAAAGCAAGGTGCAGTACTTGCCCACACCTAATTAGCTACACATTCAGGTGTGTTAGCACCCAGGTACCATATCTGTATGGGCAAAAGCCTTCATCAATCATTCTTATAGCTTCTCATGTGAAACAGCATAGTAAACTACATCAGACTTCAACACATTATATTCAAAATCTTCGTGCCAATTTCTCATGATCCTACACACACCTAAATTTTCTACTTTAAAGAAATAATCTTCATTACTATTCTCATCTATAAAGTTGTGATTTAAAACTCATCTTTTTATGAAGAACCTTGGTAACATCTGCTTAAGTGTCATTTGCTTTAAACTAAAAATCTCGTGGCTGTGTATTTGGTCATTACATTCATCTGCTATTAAAAGTGCACTTAAAAAGAAAAAAAAAAAAAAGAAAAAGTACACGCCCAAGTGATCAAAAGAAAGTTAATTGCTGAGACTGACTTACGATAAGAACCAACACAGTCAGCACTTTGAAAGCATGGCTCAGAAGAACCGGCACCAACAGAGAAGTTTTCTGTAGTCCTCTGATATTTACATTAGAAAGTGTTTGTGCCAAGCCCAGCAGATTTTCTGACTGAAGGCAACAAGTCCCGTGCAGAGGGTGAGGAAGGAGAGGCAGGCTGCGGGCAGTGGGAGCTGAGGGGTGAGAGCTCCTTTGCCCCCAGCTCAAAGTGTAGGAGGAACAATGCTGAGAAAGGCTGGCGGCTACGCCCAGGTCAGGGGAGACGGACGGTCCCCCACTGGCGATAGCCCCCACCACGTCCTGGCTTTGCAGTAACATGTACACGTTCGCAGTTGTGAACTATGGAGCTTTATTTCCTTGTCTGACTTGGTGACTTCAAGGGGAAACACATTAGAAGATGAAACTTGCTTACAGTGATAAACTATAAAGGGGACAGTTTTTATGCATTACTACCAGGCATTCCTTGGCCGGCATCCCTGTAACCTCGACAGCTTTTCTTTCCCAAGGAGACCTGCAGTTATTGAAGCATGTTCCAGGTGCCTGAGCTAGGCGTGTGGTCACCCCACAGCAGGCACTGGGGACCCCAGGTGCTACCCAGCCCAGAAACCTCTTTGTCACTCTTCTCTCCTCATCCCCGGCAGAGCTCCCTGCCTGACTGCTCTCCGCCTCGTTAATACCCGTATGGACTGCTTTCACACACAAGGGGCAAAAACGGCTTGATATCAACAGATTATTGGTTTCCCCCAGCCTTTTGCATTTCTTATAGGGCGATGCAAGAAGATGCTCTATCAATTGATTAATCATACCGGCCTCAGACACATTTGTGATTTGGGAATCCAGGCATTGCTTATGTGTCGTAACAGCACCTCGCACCCCCATGCAGCAAGCAGGTGAGGCTGGGGAAGTGGCAGTGCGGCACACCTGGCAGCACTGGCAATGGCAGTCACAGATCACAGTGATGAACAGGTCTCCCTCGGGATATCAGCCCCACGCCCAGGCACTGCGGCTCCAGCCCTTCCTTCCCATGGCTACCGGATGAACTGAATCTCCATCCCGTAGCACTGTGCTTGCCTACAGCCCGAGCCATTAGCCACGGGCTTTGCGGTGCCCTCGCGGGCATCAGGACGTCCCCGAGGCAGTCACAGCCTCTCACTCCACCCACGTCCTTGCAGCACGACCCTGGCTCTGCCCAGCCCGGCTGTTCGGGCATAGGTTGCGGTCGGGCCCTGTCCGCCCTTCCTGCGGAAAGGGTTGTTCGTGCCGAGGGAACCCTGGCTGCGGGATCTGCGGGAAACGCGGGAACATCGCCCTGCGCCCGCTTTGGCAGTGAGAAACGCGGCGCGGGGCCCTCCGAAGGCGGCGGTCAGCCCCCAGCGGCAGCAGCCGGGCAGGGCAGCGCGGCCCGAGGCTCTCCCGGGCACAGCCCGCACAGCGGTGATGCTCCCGCACAGCTGGGGCAGCTGGGTGGGCGCCGCTGGGAATCTGCGCCAGTCTCCTGCAGCGAGCAGCCAAGGAAGGGGTTGTCCTGGGCGTCTGACAGCACCGCAGTTGACAGGCAGCTCCGATGAGCCACCTTAACCCAAGGCTCTAGGTACACTCTAGCTGTGTCAAAATTCGTAGAATATCTCACTACCAAGGGAGGCAAAAACTGTGCTGGTTCCCTCTCTCACACATACTCACACTGGTCAGCAAGTTTTGTGCTTCTCTTCCTAAAAGAAAATGCATGTATCTTCACCCTGTATATTTATTTTTTTAGGGGAAAAAAAAAAAAAAACAAAACCAATAAATCAGGAACAAAAGAATTCTGCATATGTCATATGCTCACTTGTCACAGTTTTGTTCCCATTCCCTGGTACCACAAATAGGTACAATGCAAGGCATATCTGCATCTTGAAGAGTGAGTCTCTGACCTGCAGGCTTCTACTTTGGAAGGGCCAACAGCTGCTGATGCAATTGCCAATCTAGGGGTTCCTGTAGTTTAAGTTTAAACTTTTCTTTTCCATTAAAAGATTCAACTTTTTCCACGTTTTCATAGAAATATAACGGTTTTCAGAACACACAGCAGCTTGGGATGCTGGGCGTAATCACTGGTGGATAACCATCGCACACTGAGGGAAACAAACAGGCACCAAGTAGCCCATAGTCAGACATGACAGACTGACCCCTACGTGTGGCACCAGTGACTGGGCCATGTAACACAGCTACAGTCACTATAAGCCTGTGCCTGAGTTTAATCAGGGCTCATTTCTCACAATATAAATCCCCAAAGCACTTTGGTGATGCAGGATGTCCAAAACCCTGAGTATGCAGAAGAGAGGTCTGGCTAAATATATGGAATATACACACAGTTCTTACAGCTCAATAGATGGTCCCTGTCTGTGTAACAGCTGCCCCAGATGACACTGGTGGGTGGAGAAGAGGGAAGGGTTGATTAGGAGTAGGCATTTACATGCACAAGCATTCCACAAGCCCTCCAGTTCTTAGAGTGTCCTGGCTGAAACAGGAGCACCCAGCTACCAGTACGTATTGCATGGTACATCAATAAAAACTGCTCTTAAATGCCACTGTCCTTGTTGCATTGGAAAGTGCTTCATGACCTAGTCAAAAGTGCAGAGAGCACTTTAACTCGTTCACAAGTACATCTTAGGATGAACATATTCTGGACAGAAAACAGAATTTTATTTAAAATTTTTGATCACTGCTGGCTGTCCCAGCCCCAAGTACCCAGGGCTGCAGTTCACCCTGCCACATCAGCATCTGCTAGTGCTGCCTCCTTTCAGCTCCATCACACAGGCAAATTCACATGATCACCTTCGGGCCTGCCTCTGACATCCTGCTCCGTGCTTTACTGCTGACCTGCACAAACCCACTCATCAGACGGTAGCTGAGCCACCCCTTTCTATGAACTTTGACTCAAATCTAGGCCAGAGGGGAGGAATTCCAAAATATTTTTGCAAACATATTTCATAGCCAGGATGGAAAAAGCCAGTCTGACCTATTCTGCACCAAAGCAATAGCAGCTAAAGTCAATGGGTTATTCCTAAGCATGCTGTTAAGCAAGTGCCACAGAGGTGATTGTCTATCAGTTGTCTGGCTCTTACCGGGTAAAAGCTCTCTGTACACTGCCTTTGTTCATGCTGATCATGAGTGATCATCACTACTTACACCTTGCAAGTATAAGACAGTTCCATGTATATTTTTTTTAAATTAGGAATATAAGAACTATATACTTTCCACAATTTATATTATAATAATACATAATATGTTTATATAAAAATAAATATTCATGCTAATAATATATAT
The DNA here is from genome assembly GCA_013397795.1 of Orthonyx spaldingii. Classification (NCBI taxonomy): domain Eukaryota; kingdom Metazoa; phylum Chordata; class Aves; order Passeriformes; family Orthonychidae; genus Orthonyx; species Orthonyx spaldingii. Next base: position 997,349 of record VZTJ01005393.1, on the reverse strand, counting down.
TAACATAGAAAGTAGAAAAAAATAGAAAATTAATTTCTCATTTAATGAGACAATAAATGTACTTCTTATCAAGCAATCAAGCACAAAGCAACAATAACATAAGCTAATAAAATAGTCCATTAGGGACATGTTAACAGAGGAAGAAGATTCTACAGACTTAAAGAAAAGAAACAATTATGACATTACAGCAGACTGAAAAATAGTCATATGTTACCGGTGCAATAATGTGTACCTGAAACAAAACCTCCTACCTGTTACAGGTTTATGCATTAAAAGCTGTGTGAACAGGCTATTGCAAAGCGAAGCATTTTCCCTATTTTCTACAGGTAGCTGTTTATTGGTTTTGGTATTTTAGCCCAGCTCCCAGAGGGTAAGAAAACCAGAATTATTTCATCCACATAGTGAAATCTTACATCTGTAGGTAAAACGCGTTCTGATGCTGTGCTGTGAAAATGAAAGTCTTAGTTGTGGAAGGCAGTGAGGAGGAACTTTTTCTCAGACTGCCTGGTGATTCCAGGTCAGTGCCAAAAAATATACCATCTTTCGGGTTCAGGCAGGTGACTTGACGCAGACACTTTCCCAGGGATCAGAAAAGAAGTGCCAGAAAAAATGGAAGATATTGAGATATAGATAGATAGATAGATAGATAGATAGATAGATAGATAGATAGATAGATAGATAGATAGACAGATAGACCCCATTTTTTCCATGCATAAGTTTACAATTCTTCTCTATAGGCAAGGGGTGGACAGGGAGAGAGGAGGAGAGCACAAGAAAACCAGGGAAAAATAAAAGGAAAGAGAAACAGATCCAGACTACCACAATCTATTTACAACAATATGTGCAGTAACAGGTCTGGCTGAAACACGTGTAGGAAAACCTGCTGGAAAAAATCATGTCATGCTCAGGGTTAGATGTCAAGTTTTCTTAGCCAAGGATTAAAAAATGTTTGTTTCCAAATAAGTTTATCCTGCACACTGTCAGGAAATAGTTTAATGAAAACTGTCACTCAGCCTTGTTTCTTTTGCCATGAAGTAAAGAAAACAATAGTGCTACTGGAAACACTGAGAGTGGTCACTGATTTCTGTGTTATCTGCTGGAACTTGTTCCTGGTGCTTACCCAGCTCTACCTGATTGACTGCAAGCTTGAGTAAGAGCTAGCACTAAGAATAGCTCTAATCGCTGCTCAAACATTTCCCTCTTCAGCAAACCAGCACTGACCTGTTACATTTGGTATGATTCTACTTCAAATCTCCATAAATGTCTTCTGTTCTTGAGGTACTTACAACACTCTGATTTGGTTGCATGATAAAGCAGAAAATCTGTGCAATTACCTGTGGAAATAGCATGCTGAACACACTATGAAAAATAGCTTTGCCATAGTTGTAATGCTTGGAAAAACCTGGATTGTCCTCTGCTTTACCAAAAGCTGGGATTGCGTATATTGACTAATAAGTCAATTGATATGGTTTTGTAATAACAGTGCAGTCTTGATATGGTTTTGTAATAAGAGTGCAGTCTAGAGGTGGAAGGGAGAGAGAAAGAGAGATGGAAGGATATATATGGAGAAGACTTACACTGACCCACATACAATGCAAACTAAAAAAAAATGCAAAATAGTGTCATAAGGAAGGAAAAGGAATCAAAGTCAAAATGTGACTGCTCTGTGGAAGAGACTAAAGCAATCAGTGCTTCTTCTTTGCTTGTAGAGGGCCTCTGTCACATGCCTGTGAAAGCACTAACAAAGCAGATTAACAGGCAGACAGTGCGGAGCACTGACTGTGGCTGAAGTTTACAAATATGTCAGTGAGATAAATGACAAGTTCATATTTTGATAGCACAAGAGTGTTACCCTGAAGCTCTGGGCTGTCTGGCTGCACCAGGGCAGCGAGGAGCAAGGGAGGTCTCACCACAGTTGCTTGTGCCCCACAGACGGGAAGGTTTCGTTTGCTCACAGTTTCCTCTCACCACATTCCAAACAGAGACATGGGATTTTCCCCTCTGCATGGCCAAGAATCACATTACTGATTACAGGACTAAGGCTAGCCCAGGGCTGAGGCACTTCCCAGACATCGCTCATGCACCTCACAGATCAGAAACACAGGCTCTGGGGCAGGCATGTGCTTAGCTGAACTGAAGCCTGAGCTGATGGCCCAGGAGTGGTGGTACAAGAAATATTTCTTACATACAAAGGTTTCAGATGTGATTAGAAATTACCCAAAAAAATCTGGTGTAACAGAAGTACAAAGGGTCTCCTGTCATCATCTCCAGACTTTCTACCTCAAACACTCCTGAAAAATTTGCCCTTCCAGTTGTCTGAAGTGGAATGTAATATTTATACAACAACTGGTATTTTGTTAAGAAAAAAGTCACCCATAACATTCTATAATCATTGACATTTTTCATGTTTTGTCATGGTTTTATTAAGCCTGCTTTATTTTTTCCTCAAAAATACCATTTCACATTTTGTCTTTCATTCTGCATTTTAACTTCACCAGCAATAATCAATAGAAAGTGTCAGTAATTCTGCATTTTCTTCTGGGGCCACACCTTCCCTGATTTTCTTTAGGTTATGCTTCGATAGTGATAATAATAATTTTATCCTTCATTTAATAAAGCAAAGTACTACAGACACAAAATTAGCCACTAGGGAGAAATGTTATTATGTCAAACTTTTAATGGGAGCCTTTGAGAATTGCAAGTGAGTACTTAACAATATCTTGCAGGAAAGCTATCAAAGTTTGACATAGTTTTTAATTTTGGACTCTTTTTTAATTTTTTTCCCAAATAAGCTTTGTTTGCATTTTTAAATATTTAGGTGTTTCTAAAAGTAAAAATGTATAAAAGAACAAATGTCAAGATTAGCAATAGTAAAGTATACCTTGACATTTTCAAGGTTTTTGACATGCAGAACTCTTGCAAACAAACTGAAAATGAGGACAGGCTGAGTGAACCACAGGGTAGGCTGAGGAACTTAAGGGATGCTCAGGAAAACTTCACAGCCTGGCTGGCAACAAGTCAAGAGAGACATTTCTCGGAGGAGACTCCTGGAACTCAGCACCCTCCCCACCAGCCTGGGCAGTGGGACACAGTGCACCCTAGCAAGTCTGGGGAGGGTAGCAGTGGGCACTGGCAGTGCCCCACAATTTGCAGGCTGGCTGGATTGCACTGACAGACTGAAGGAAGGGGTGATCCCACTACTCAGTGCTCCTGAAGCTCCCACCAGAGTACTGTTCCTCCTGTAATCACATAGGTATTAATAGAGTTCATCAAAACATGGGCAATTTTGAAGAAGTAAAATCTGAGGGTTCAAGCTGAGTTGTCAAACCAAGCTCAAGTGTAAGTACGGATACTGACCAACTAAGAAAAAGTGCTGAAAAGTCAAATGAGGAAAAATGAAGCAGGGCTATTTTTTACAGTAACTCCCTCACCTCTATCTATTTTGCAGTTCTTCAGCCTGTGTGTAAATCCTGTTGCAGTCACAAAAACGACGTGATAATGAGTTAGTGTTAACTTCTTGATAACCTTGAATATCAGAGGTGAGAGTACACCTCAGAAATATCAGGCAGAGGACACCAGCGATGTGCCTGGAGAAGAAAATGCTGTCAGCAAAGCTTTATGTTTTGATCCACTGAGTGCACGTACAACATAGGCTCCTGCTCTTATCTTGAGGAAGCTTTTTCTTCCTATGTCTCTCATTTGCTCAAGAGGTGAAAGTAAGCTGGTCTGCCTGAAAATAAGAAAAGGAGCGCAGAGTAAGTTTTTCAATGGCAACAAACCCACTTACCCACTTCTCTAGTGTAGCCATGTTCCACAGTGCCCCCCTTGCAGTTTATTATCCCAAAAGCCTTTCCTGAGGCTCCTGTGCTCGCCTCCTCCTGCACACCAGACCAGTGCTCCTCCTGTGTTTTCACATCAGCAGCACAGTCAGCTCAAACATTCCTGCTGAGCTGCCCGTTCCTGCCCATGTGTAAGGCCACCTGACAGATCAGACGGGTGAAAGGATGGGGGCTCTGCAAAACCTTGTTTGGAAATCCTAATTCCATCAAAGCCCTTGATGCAGGCACTCATTTCTATTTAATTACACTTTGAACAAATAAGATCACGGGTATGCAATTTTAGTTTTATCAGACCCATGCAGCTCTGAAAAATGATCTTTGACTATCATGGAAATAATTTCTTCTACAAAAGTACACAGAATAACATTTCACAGTCTGTTCTGCACGTACACTGGTGTGCTGTTTTCTTTCGAAGGGTTAAAAAAGCAGAATTACCTCATGTAGCACAGGATAAGATTTTTCAGTTGAATAATCTTTTTGGCAAAAATGCAGATTTGGGTACAACTATAACTATTTGCAGACAGGGACATGATTAGCTGATTAGCTTCAACTGAAAAAGCCTGAAGAGGGGGAAATGTTAAGAAATGTCTTGATTTTTCATTTAAAAAATAACTTTGATTAGAAATGTTTCTGAATATAACATTGAATTTTAAAAAGTGCAAACAAGAAACTCCTAAGGTAATAACATTTTTATCTCTTTTTCTATTCAACAAAATAAGAATAAATGTTTTGTTTTAATCACAGACAAGATTTAAAATGAGAGTTAATCTACAAATTTAAATGATTCCTAGAAAATTAGTTGCAAGGCAATACACCAGAGCAATTTCCTACAGTCTCAAGAACATCAGTTGCTTGAGATTTAAGCCTGCTTATATATTGCATTGTAAATTCCTATGAGTCTACTGCCAGCGTTAAACAAAGCATGAGGCAGAGGTAGACTTCTGCTTAACTGCAGGAATCTCCCAGTGCAATACAGTTAGCTTCCATTTGGCTACTGGGCATCTTAAAAATAAAAGACAACAGCTTGAGATTTGGCCTTCCCCAACAGGGCTGATATTTAAATAGCAGCTCCCTTCGGTGTTACTATTATATTCTATTAGGTTATGTGGATGTTTACTCAGGAAATTAAATGTTATTATTTTTTTCTTCTCATGCAGACCAGTTGGCAGTGGAGAACATTTAAAGAATTAATACTGAGTTATTTGCTTGCTTCTGAAGGAATCCTGACTCATCTGTTGGGGTTTGGCAATCCCTTATTAAGAGCAATTATTTTAGTTTAAAAAAAAATGGATAAATAATTCGGAACTTCTGGGTCAACATTTTTCCAATGGAAAATATCTATTTATGAATGTCCAGATGTTTTAAATGAAATTGCAAAGAAAACTCAGGGGACAGCTGCCAGCAAAGTTACTAGACTTCCCAGACACCTGCCTGTGAGGCTGCTGAGAATCCTGCCCTCTGGGACTGATGTATCTGCACTCTATACCCTCAATCTGGGAAACTGATTTTCCTATCAAGCAAGATCACACTTTGACAGCTTTGCTTGACAGAGTGATTCTCAGGCCACAGCCTACTTGTGATCCAGTGAATCACTCTGACACTCTTCTCTGTGCCAAAAATGTGGGTCTTGAGCATGGCTTGTACAGCTCACCCCACCAGGACACATCTTTCAGTCAAAGCCACTTCACAGAGCAGCTGCCAGGTTTATCCTCATATGCTGCCTGCCTTTAGCACCTTAATTATCTTATCAGTTTCAGCATCATATAGTTATCTAAAGGCACCTGTGGGAAAGACACAGTCTTGGGAAAAGGTCATTATCCCTACTTTCAGGTCTGAACTCAAAACTTTTTCCCAAGCCTCAACACTTGTTATGACACCAATTTCAAACCTTTGCAATAACTCACTGTGATAGAGGAGGCAGCAGCCAGATCTCACACCCTGCCCAGAGCCAGGAGGCTCAAAAGCCCTGGAAATCACCCCACAGTGTTCTCCCCACCTCCAGTGGCTGCCAAAACAGCTCAGTTACCTGCATCAACCAGCTGGCAAAGGGCTTTCAAAACTCACTGTGCCAGCATGTTTTGCTGTGAGTATGTAAGGGCCAGTTCTGCTGTGTGTGTGCAGGATGTGAACACTGCCACTGAGGGACACCCTGGAAGGGCACACAGGTGCACTGTGTGAGGTCGGGACAGCATCTGTGCCTATGGGTGAATCCTGCACCTAAGCCAGCCACAGCCAGGGGGAACTGGAATTTCTGCATCCCTCCTCCAGGGCTTGCCATCTCCCTGCCCGCTGTGTCACTGTCTTGCATGATTATGGGATGCTAGCACATGCTGGGAAATGTCAGAACTAGAGGATGAAGTAGGCAGCCTCCAGCTTTACAAGACAGAAAACAGTCTCAGTGAGATCCTTTTGGGGAAGATCAATCACAGGGAAATTTACTGTAGACAATAAAAGCAAAACAGGACCAGCAGCATATCTAGATTAAGGACAACAGTACACAAGATCAAGGATGATATTTGTATGATATTAACATGGAGTTGATTCCATATTGATATGATATCGTGGTGATGTCACCATCTCACATCACTACATAAAGTGAAAAAGTGTTTTTTGTAATATTTATGCTAATCATTTGGCCTTTGAAAAATAAGTGTGTTGTGATTTTCCTGCAAATACTCTGCAGCAAATACCACAGCAAATATCACTTCTTGGAAAACAGAGAAGTAAGAATGGGTTACGTAAAAGACACAGGTCAACATCATGCCTTCAGCTGATCTACAAAGGTGAAGTAACCTGAGAAGCTCCTGCATTTCAGCAAGTGGAGAGCACAAAAGGAATTTTTATTTCTGTGTTACTTCTGGTGGAGCACAACATAAATGTTAAGGATTAATGGATGCTATAATCCAGGTCCTAGTCCTATTAATATTCCTGTTCATGTTTTGTGTTACATACAAAATGCTAAGAAATAGTCTGTAAGGTATGTTTCCACTGTCTGCAACAAAGATAAACAAATCCTGCTGCAATTCTCCACTCTAGGCTTGTGGTACTTGGGATGATAATGGCTTCTCAGAAGCCTTTTGTTTTGACTTTCAGACTTCTACAAAGAACTTCTAGAAAAAGTCCTTTGAACCTGCTGTTGCTTGATCACATACAGACTCAAGTTTTTAGGCACCTTAGTCTCCAATTACTCTTTAAATGTCCCATAAAATTTCAAAGAAAAGTAAACCCCACTTGAAACTACCCATCACACCCTCAGAAAAAAAATCTTCATTTCACTTTCTACATTCTCTCTACTATTTCCCAAAAGCTACCCTAACTCTTAGCCTTAAAGTGTCATTCAATGTTACACCACACATTTTTCTTTAATCTTTTAAGCCCCTCATCCCTTGAAGGAATAAAATTTCCATTTCAGGTTTGTCTTTGCTTTGATAGATAGCATACAAGCAAGCAGTTCATGATGGCACACTGACCACACACTTGCTACCAGATAAATTGATTTTTCATGAAGGATTTTTAACTGCTTAGAACTTTGTCCAGCAAAAGCCATAGTAAACTGGAGGGAAATCTCATTCCTCATATGTGATGCCAACATTATGCAACTATTAGGGAAGAAAAACATTGATATTTTACTTAATCTTATGGACTCCTGGCAACTTTTGACTTTGAAGCATGACAAAAGGCCTGGTATTAACCCAATGTAATTGATTCTTCACAGGGAGTAAGAGGGAGCATATGGTCTCCTGCTGTAAAACCCTTCTTGCTATATACACCATATACATTATATATACTATAGGGTAATCTCTGGTGCAGGTACTACAATTGCTGCACCATCCTATGCTCATTAGTCCAATGTGTCTTCCCAAAATGTCAGGACAAAGACAAATACTCTTCCCCTCCTGTTGACTGCAATTATGTCTTTACGCAAAAGCATAGAAGGGGAATTTCAGTTCAATATTTATAAGGTCCCTGTTATATAAGTATAGCCAACAAACTATGATTTACCACTCCTTTCTCTCCCTTTTTCAGGCATCTTTCTAACAGCTTTTTCTGACAAGTTTGAAAAACCATGAATTTTAAGTTTACCTGAGCACCAGGTATTCAGAGCAGGTGCTGAGGATATATACCACCAGATGACATTATAAGAGAGAGAATCCTTTTTACCATATGCAAACCCAGAGCTTCAGCCAAAGGTGGTTACTGCTAGTAATGCAAAGACCTCATTTGTCATATCTTGCCTCTGTTTCCACTACTCATTTCTAGCAGCAACTGAATTTTGAGTCAGTCACTCAATGCCTGTGAAAGAATCAATCATTGAATATGTTCATGTGCTGTAACTAAAATATTCTGGTGGTCTGAATTTGTCCACATGTGGGGATAAACTGCTTCAGAGGCAGAAGCAGTAGCATGGCAAAAGAAAATCTCTGTTCATCCAAAAATTTTAAACACAGTCTGTCTTGACCAAAACACAATTTTTCAACTAAGGTTTTACAAAGACTGCTTTAGAATGAGAACACAAAAACTCTGCCTTGGAGAGTATTTTCTTGTTTCATGTTAAGATCAAAACCAGTGGTTGCAAGAATCACAGTTGTCCAGGAGAATTAATGTATCTGTTACAGTTGTCCAGTTCACAGACCAGATTACAGACAGCTCTCTGGCAAATAATATATCTCCCCACAAATGAGGAGAAAAGTAGCCCTTCTCCTTGAGATATTTTCATGCCATAAACTGGTGCAAATTGCCTTAACATGGAAATGAAGGGTGGCAGCTGGCACTATTTGGCAAGATGTGTCAGGCAGTGCATTATCAGGTATCTGCTATGGAGACCTACCGAGATGTTAGAGATCTGAGTATCCTCATCATGATCTACCCTGAGGAACTGGAGCTAGGAATTCCTGGTTTAATGTGAAAAGAAAATCAGGTGAGATGAGGTTTTGGGTTTGTTTGGTTTTTATTTTTCAGCATTGAAAATTTTCCATGGAATTTCCCTGGGATTTTTGTTTGGTTCGGGTTTTTTAGGGGGGCTGGTGGGGCATATTTGGGGGGAGATTATTTCCAGACAAAGTTTCCTTGCTTTGCTAACAAACTGTAGCCATGTAATGTGCGATCTCACCACAGATGTATCAACTTTAGAAAAGTATGTGTGAGGATATCATATTGCTCAGTTATTTTAAGGCTTCCATTATTACAAAGACATCTTAGTTATAAAAATGCATGTGCAGACACAGCCTCATATTTGCAACAGAGCCCACATCTAAAGGAAAATTTCAGCCAAGAAGCACAAATATAAACAACCTGCATTATTTCAAGTAATTCTACATTAAAGATCTGGTCTTATTTGCACCAGCATGAGTAGACCGAAATTAGATGTCAAATGAGGAGATACAGAATTGGAGTAAAAAAATCCTTGTGCCTGACAAAAGATTATGTTATTGTGTTTAAATACTATACCCTTCTGGTAGGCAATACACAAACAGAGTAAATTTTACGTGGGAGTGGCTGCTATTATAAGCTCTGATATATAGCAATCAGAGACTAACAGAGCAGCTCAGCTGACAGGCAGAACAGGTTTCAGTGTGTTATTCCAGACCTTTCTACCACAAAATTAGCTGTCTGTGAAATGAGAGAAAAATGCAAAGAAACTAAGTTCTATTAAGCGATGTCAGCTGTCAATCCTGACATAAAACATAATCTCTGCATTCTCTTTTGGAACTTTTGCCAAAAACCTGCAGATCTTATGGTCCTTCTGAGAGCGTGCAAGAATCCATTTACCAAGGTTGAGGTATCTGCAAGGTAGGGCTTCAGATTTCACCCAGAAAGATAGCCTTTAATGTGGGTGCCCATCCTTGCTGAATACAGGTCACGTAGAGCAACACAGAGATGAGCAATGCATCAGCTAGGCTATAATCTTGAGCAATCCCTGATTACAGAATACTTTGAAGATTTGGTACAGCTTATTTTGCGATACAGGGTTGCCGAAAGCTCCCAGTCATATCGGCATAAAACCCTTGATCCATGAATATGGACTGAAAGCATGTTCCTATGGACATGCTGGCCCACGACATGGGAAGCAATGCAATCTGAGCAGAGCCCGTGGCTGCTAATTCTCATCATGAAGATGGCTAGGCACCTGCACATGCACATGTGCCTGGGTTTGGTTTGCAACACGAAATGGCAGATGGAGGCCAGCTCTGCCCATGCTCCCAGCTTGAAAGGGGTAACCATGTCACCATCACACCAAGTCCAAGGTAATACATCCTGTCATTGCTCTCCAACTCTGTCAGCAGGCTTAATTAGCCTGACCTCAAATACTGTACTGAAGCGGTCTGTGCTTGGTTCCTGTAGTAACCAGTAGACATAAACATCCATCACTTCCCAAACTCCATTTCTGCCGGTCCTCTTATGGCCTCACTTCACACCCACTCTCTGCATTTCCTGACCAGTCAGGTAACACCAGCCTAACATTCACCCCACAAGCCCTGTGGCCTCTCACAATTCATTCCAGCTCTCCTAGGCAGATTCCCCAGGTGGCACAGCACCTGGGGAAGTTAGTTCCTGGGATAATGTGGACACACAGCAAAGGGAGAGCACTGCTGGTGACTGCCTTCCTTGCATGAGCTCTGAAGCATCTGATGAAATCTTTGCTTCCCTCGAAGGCCCATGACCTCTCTGTAGGCAGCTGGCATAGTGCAGACAGGAACCAGGACATGTCAGCATACAGAGCAACCTCTGATGCATGACAGCAACAATTGTGTGAGGAAGAAGCTTTCCACTGGCAAACGGGAAAGGGAAATTCCCCAAGGCGTCTTTGCTAAGTCTTCAACATAAAGCAGCAAGCAACAGGCTCAAGTGTTTTTCATTTCAGGATGTCTTTACTTGCCTTCATTGTCATTTAGTTAATAATAAATCAGAGGTTAACTTTTTATATGGCTGCAAGGAATAGGAAATTCAGTTTGGTTCCTACATGAGCTTTATGTAGTCAACTATTTGTAGTATTTGAAAGAATGCCAAGGCAGTACACATATTCAGAGCCTGTTGTGCACAGCACATTTCAGCCTCATTCAAGGAGAAGTTAGAATGCAATAGTGCTATCCATGTTTTTCCTTCCATTTTCCAGATTTATAAAACAGAAGACTATTAAACCATACCCAAAGACCTAGAATGCTCATTTGTAAAACACTAACAATAAAGTTTAATTTAATTATCCTGTATTGAACTCAACAACCTGCATCTGATTAAAGCATAATTTTCTAGTTGAAGCTTACCTCCTGTGAAAATCAACAGTATTGTTTTAAAGGACTGAAACTGTATGTTCTCCTCTTCTTCATTTACTCTGTTGCCATTTGCTTTCCATGAAAAAACATGCAATGTACAGGCAAATAAAAATTACTCGAAGATACTTACAAAATTTATATCAACTTCTACGTAGCCCTCTTTTGCTAAATAGACTGATTTTGTTTAGGCTGGTCACTGACAGACTGTCCTTCAGCCCTCCAATGGCTTTTGTAGTCATTGTCATAACTGTCTTCAATTTGTTCTGCATTTTAGGTGGACTCTGGAGATGCATACTGTACTGAAGCATCCATGTCCTTTCTCCCTTTCCTGCTTGTCTTTACTGAACTGTGGATGACAACGTCAGCCTCTCTTACCCCAAAACTGTGGTGACAGAGCATGGAAAGGGACAGACTGGCCCCTACAACATTCACAGACTTAACACTTTGAACTTCTTATTCAAGGTACAGCCTTTGATGCCTTGTTTGTCCTGGCAAACTGTGTGTATTTAGATCTGTTATGTGAAGACATCCTTACTCCTCCCTCCAGCTTTAATGTCCTCATCACTGATTACAACTTACCAGGCTTCATAACATAAAATCAGTTATTTACAACATGAGAGTATTTGCACCTACATCATTGATGAAAACACAGCATAGTTTAAGGTTTCATGATAATCTAGGACATGACACATGCTAGAAATAATTGCATTTGGTGAGGTTTCCCCTTTTGGGCCAGCTTTTAATTCATGTAATACTTGTTTTATTGTATCATTCTGTTACTTTTAAGTTAGAATACTGTGCAGTACTAATACTGTCATTGTATTTGTATATATTTTAATGAAACAGAGTCAAATTAGTTTTTCTTTCTACCAAATAATACAGAATAATTTCTTTCTTCCAAAATTATGCTGAATTTCATTAAATACATTCCCTATCCTTTGATCTCTTTATGATTGAATCCCCATATTTCTTCTTTTCTTTCTTTGCACAAGATGGCAAGACAATAGGTTTATAACTTACACAGGACATTACACTTGTCTTTTTCAAACTTCAGTCCTCCCTCAGACTTCCAGTATATACTTGCTCAATTTTTACTCAGAGATGCATGCCTTCTTCAAAACTATAAAGAGTATTTTTCACGAGTCAAGCAAAGCCCAGCCAAGTCAATTTTTCTTGCCCTAATTTACCCAGAACAACCTATTTTAAAAAAAGGAAAAACAGATAATTTTCTAACACACGTTCTTCAGACATTCCCATGCCAATAAATTTTAAGGCAGTTTTCTACCTCTTCATGAACTGAATACATCATCCTGATTCTTTCCATACAGAACAATAACACCAAAGCTACAAGACACAAGAGAAAAGGAAAAATCATGCATGATTTCCATATTTTCTTCACTGATGCTTCAGCACTGTGTAAATTGAGCAAACCAATAAAGGGAAAAGCCCCACTGTGACAACAAATTATAAATCTCTTTTAATTGAAACACAGACTCCACTTGGTTAATTGAGCTGTGAAAATGAAAAGTGAATATGAACGAGATCTCAAAAATTCAACCTCAAGCTGGGATTTGCCATACATACTCCTTTTATTACCCTTTCTTTGTATGTCCATAGTTCTCACAAGGAGACATACACCTAATGGACTACAACTGTTTATGCAATTGAATGTAGTAGCCTGAAGAAATCATGACGTAAATACTGTGAAGCCAACCCATCTGCTTCCTCACCTATAATCCCAAAGTAGTGAGTCTACTGGTAGTCAGGTCTTCAAACAGTCCACAAGTCTGTCAAAAAAGACTTTTCTTCATCCTTCGAATGTACAAAAGCCAAAGAAACACAGAAAAAATCATACATTGATATGATTGTGCAAACCTTTCATTCCTGAGCAAGCTTTTAAGTCCATCCAACCACGAGAGAATATAAGGGTTTTGTTTGCATAAATACTCATGGAAATCAAACTTTGAACTTAGCACATAGTTCATTGGAAAAATATCTGTTCCACAACTAAATGGGAATCATTTCTTTACTAAAGCTACAAACTGAAAGCTGCTACAAAATTGGGATGCAATTAGGACTTGTGGTTGGCATTAGTATTGTCGCAAGCTGAATGTCTTCAAGGGAAGAGAGGCTCTTTGAGGGTAATATTTAGATTCATTGTCTATTCATTGTGTTACTAACCACAAAAGCAGGTAAAATTGTAAGAAAGTTTAAGGCTAGTGGATCGTGTTAGACAAAGATTTTACTACAGCTACCCAGGTACATCACCTGCTACTAGAACCACACAATTATTACATCCAAAATATTTTAAGGATTGCACAGTAAAACCAGGAAAGAATTATAGAGATTGTCATTAATGCACATTGATCTTTTCATTGCATGTTTGGTGTAAGATTTATTAATATTTAGGCCATAATCTCTTGCACTATTTATGAAAAATCTGCAGTTAGTGCTTTTCTGTGAGATGCAATTCCTATGCAGAAAGCTATCTAGTACAATACACAACACCACATGAATTGTTTGTTGATTCAGTAAGCCAGATAAGGATCTGAACACACCTTCACAGTTGCAATTACTTCATGAGACAAGAACAGATTCATTTTAAAACTCACTCTACCTGTACTATCTCAGGAGACCAAACTCCATACAGGCCACTCCTCTGCCAATCCCCAAACAAAACAGTTTCATGTTCTTTAACGTTCCCATCCCCTGCACGGAGGGTGCATGCGGCCTCTGCAAGCTATTCACAGCCACACAAGGGCTGGTCTGTAAGGACAGCCCATGCTCTGCCCTCACGAGTCTGCAGTGCAGGAGCCACACCTTTGCATCTTTTTTCATCCAGGAAACCCCAGCAGCACAGGTGGTGGCAGTCGCTGGCATCCAGAGAACAAATAGCATCTAAGGAGCCTCCCTGACACCAGCAGCCCCACAGGAGTCCTTTCACCCTCCTCGGTACTTCCATATCAACAGCTCCTACTACAGTCATAGACATGGAAGCCCCATATTGGTGTCTCTGGCCTCTATATACACCATCCTCTGTAATCACATTTCAGAACCAAACCGCAGCTGCACAGTGCAAGTTGCTGAATTGGTGCAAACTCACTTTTGCTGACACAAACCTGTTCCAAAGCATCTAGAGGGGTGACATTTCCCCCCAAATACCTTGCCAGGTCAGGCACAAGCTCTATTCCCATGGAAGCAAACAGGAAGCACAGCCTGTGTTATCCACACTTGCTAAGATAATGACAATGCTGTTGGTCTGTTTCAGACCTGTCTGGCTGCCAGATGCTCAGAAGTACATGGGTTAGTGCACACAAATATTGAACTCCTGGCACTCCCCAAACTGCTGTGAAACCACAGTCTTGTTCCTTACTGCAGATTCATAACTTCTAGAACTGATGTCCCACCTGATTCCTCTCACTTCTCTGCTGAGATCAACATTTCAAATAAAGCCAACGGAACAAGAATTTTTACCATTAATGGCAACCTTTGCCCACCATGTAATCTAACAGTTATGTATAACATCTCTACATCATCATTTGAGAATATGAAAGAACAGAAATTTACTGCAGTTCTTCCAGTGATTAATTCTGCTTTTGTTTTGACTGAAAAAATTTGTGAAAGGGGAAAAAAAATGAGGGGTGCTTAAAAAATTGCTTAAAAGTGGCTACTCTCATTTTCCACTCCACAATGAAAAAAACCAGGAAAATAGCAGAAACTTTGCCCCACTTCTCTTTGTCCAGTGAGGTTCTCTCAAGATGTAGCCCTGTATTTGCTACTGATTTCACCTCTTCTCAGTCACTAGCTCTCACTATCTCTAGTTTCTCTTCCTTCTCTCTACCTTGGCCTCCAGGTCAAAAGATTCTTTATATGTTTTCCTTCTAACTGTTTGCTCATTTTTGTAAGTACAGAAGAAAAAGAATTTAAATGGCAATAAGACCATTATCAGAATCAAAAAAACCCTCCAAATTAAAACCCTTTTAGACAAGGTATTTTTCTTCTGAATTTCTAGAGGCATGGAGTACGCTATCAAACAAAATGGAAAATAGCTTTTAAAATATCTCACTCAAATAGGCTTATTCCTTCAACAACAAAGAAAAAAAACCTCTGTGAGCTGCAGAAAGAGGCTTTGATCTCAGCCCTGTTTAAATAAATAAGACTTGGGAGAAAAGTTCTTCTGAAGTAGAATTACCATAGGCAATCAACCATTAAAAACACTATCTAGCTTATATAAATAAAAAAAATATTTTATCACCAACTTGTATTGGACAAGCCTTAAATGCTGAAAAAAAAGGCCCTTTTATTAATCGTAGAATCACAGAATGGCTCGAGCTGGAGGGAACCTTAAAGATCCTCTGGTCTCAGACCCCCTGCCATAGGCAGGGACATTTTTCACTAGATCAGATTTCTCAAAGCCACACACAGCCTGGCCTTGACACTGCCAGGCATGGGGCATCAGCAGCTTCTCTGTTCCAGTGCATCACCAACCTCACAGTAAAGGGTTTCTTCTTAATATTTAATCTAAATCTACCCTATTTTTGTTTAAAACCATTGCCCCATGTCCTGTCACTACAGTCCCTGATAAAAAGTCCCTCCCCATCCTTTCTTTAGGTATGGTCTCCCTGTGGCCTTCTTTTCCCCAGGCTGGAGCTATCTCAGCTCTCTCACCTTGTCCTCATAGGGGAGGTGTTTCAGCCCTGAGACCACCTCCATGACCTCCTCTGGAAGCTAAAAGAGTCTGAAGTTATTCTTGCTTGGATCACAGATGTCTGCGAAGTCTCACATCTAGTGACCCTTTCTGCAGATGTCCCAGCTGCCATGAGAGCTCCTGCTCTGTCAAGGCAGAGCTCATGGCAGCCTCAACAACTGCAGAGGTTTCAGTGCCCTTGCAAGTAGGCACACCTTCTCAGCAGACACCTGCACTGCTGTCTCTGACAAATTGCTCTTCCAGCTGTGGTGATATGGTGCCAATAATTTCAATTAGAAACTCACCAAATTCTTCCCTTCTGTCACTTGTCCTCCTCTTCCTCACTAACTACCCATGAGAAATCTTGTTTGTTCAGGGAGTCACAGTCAGAGAGAATAGCAGGAAGTGCCTGGAGAATTTAGTCATCTGTGTTTCTATTCGAAAAGAAATAGTAGGCATAATCAATGAAGGAGGCAAAACATAGCTGCTAGGATGGATGGAGCTTGTTTTCAAAACTTTTAAAGACTTGTTCTTTTCAGAAGACTAAAGGAGAATTAGTCTGAAAAAATCTGAAAGTAAGGCATGTTTGTTCTATGTAAATAATGCCTGTAAGTATACATCCAATTTTGTTCTTTAATAAAAGGGAAGTTATTTCATTATTGACATGTACCAGATATTCTTGGAATGAGCAGTGAAAAACAAGGTAGAGGACGTCACTGCAAACACCAGAAACTCCATGAATGTGAAGAGTCCATATGATGTAATGGCAGTCAATTCTTGCTATTCTGTATCTGACTACCAAAGTTTTGAATACTGTTTGATAAAAGGTCAGACACTTAAGGAAAAAAAAGCAATTTTCTATTCCAACAAACACACTCCTGACAAGGTTGCAGAATCCAGGGCTTGTTGAAGTCACGGGCAGCTGCTGATGTGATGTTAAAGGAGTAGTTACAGCAGGAGAGGTATTATAGCAGGAAAGGCACTGCAGAAGCTCCAAGTGAGGTGCAAATGTAGCAACTGGCAGAGAACTTATTCCAGTCTCACCATAATTAAGTGGAAAAAAAGTTGTGCAAATGATCATGAGAGCATTTCTTTTAACATATGGTTTTGATGAAATGTCCTGTCAGTCTGCAACTTTTAAACTTGAGGTACAGTTTATGATTAAAGTAAAGGAGCACTCCTGTTTGTGCCAAAAGGCAAGGTGGTCCCAGCTGGAAGCTGAAGTCTATCACTTACAAACCTTTACCACACCTTCTAACTTAAGTTTAGTCTGCCCTTGAGTGGAACAGTGGAGATGGATACAGCAGTGAGTTCTAATATGAATTCATCGGATGAAGGATTTCCAATAAGATTAATGCCAAAAAAACCCACAAACAAACTAACAAAAACCCAAAAATAAAACCAACAGCAACAACAAAAAAAAATAAACAAACAAAAACCAGAAGAAACCTCACCTTCTGTTGACAAATCACTCCTGTGAGTCAAACTGAGTGTGTCCATTGAACACAGTTTTTTATAGAAAACATTCTTCATTTGATGTTGTGGATGTGAAGTTGATGGAACATCATCTTGATTTTCCTACTCAGCCATTCCCCAAAAGTGATACATTCAAGTCAAATCCATTGCCTCCTTCTTCACTGATGAGTTGTTAGGTCACCTAGGTAACTATATTAGATTACAGAATAAGCAGAGATGCCAAATTTCCTGGGATATATTTTGCAAGGTTTCTTTTGTTTTACTTTGTTTTTAATTTTCTTTCATTTTGTTCCATATACAAAACAGCATCTGGTTGAAAACTGCAACTTGAAGACTATTTCATTAAAGTATTGCATTTAAGGATAGAGGGGGAGCTGCATATGCTCTCATGGAGTCCTTTCAGCACATCAGCTGCAACCCATGGGCAGGCAGGAGGGGAAGCCTTGCTGTAGGTACCCAGCACTGCAGAGCTCCCCACGAGGTTTCTTGGTGACACAACAGGTCTGTCCTGGTAACAGATGTCCTCAGCTTTGGCTTGTCAGAGGGGAAACAACCACTTCAAAACAGAGCATGACCTTGATAGTCAAACGCAAAAGCTTCTGCCAAGGCCTTTCCTTAAAATTTCCAACACAAAACACAGGCTCTCAGAAGAGAAAAAAAAATCATTTTCTTGAAAACATAAACATTTCCACTAAAAAAATGGAAGCATGAAGTGTAACCTTCTGCAACAGAAACAAATATTTCCTGTTTAAAGAAAAATAGGGTTTTGTTAAAAGATAATTCAGAAGATTTCTAATAAAAACGTATATAAATTCAATATGTAGTAATCTAATCCTTCTGATTGCTTTGTGTTCTATGAAGAGACAGGACAAGGTTTTAGATCGCATTTACTTTCATTTATTAAGCCTAGGACATATTTAAACTCAGTTCATCATCTTTGCACACAAGGATTGCTTTAAATTGGTCTAGCTCAGCTACATGTCATTTACTTTAGATATCCATAAGATGTCCAGACATTGCACTGGTCATACACCTCTTCCCTCCTCAGCCTGGCACTGGAGCAAAGCACGAAGTGACAATGAGTTTCTTTCAAAGGGCAAAGCTGGTTTGGAAGCAGTCTGTGTTTTTCAGCTGTGTGAGGTCCTAGTTCTTTATCCCTTACTGCCCTTTTGTGAGCACTGGCTGCAGTTGTTTTGAACTGGACACTGTCCAGCTGAACAGCTGGGTATGAACAGAAAGGTCAGATGAGGGGTGCATCCAGCCCTGTGCTCTGCCTCCAGCAGCACAACAGGAGACACCAGTCACGCAAGCCTGCTGCTCTCCTGGCTTTGTTCTCCTGCATCTTCCTCCCACACCCTCAGATGTTGTGTCAGGGTTGTTAAAAGATACATGCCCCTTTCTGTGTTTCTTAGCCATTTAAGTTAACTGTTTCCAGCCCTACTATCTGTTAAATTGTCTAATGTATATTTGAATATGCTGATGCCCTCTGATTCTACAATCTCCCACAAGATCAAATTCAGAAGTTCACTACTCACAAAGTGGAGTGTTTTCTCTCAGATTTAAACTGATCTCTGACCAACTTCAATGACTGACCCAAGTCCCAGTACTTGGGAATTTACTTCTGCATTAGGCCTGTCGACCTCCCTTCTGATTTTTTAGGCTTCAGGCATAGCACACCAGCTTCTTCCACTCCAAGACAAAGAGTTTCTTTATTGTTCTCTGTTTTAATATCTCCTTACAAGACACAGATCTTGATTGTTGCTGCCTTCTAGGTTCTTCTTGCAGTGTGGAGAATGGAATTACAGAACTTAAATTATGCACATGCCAAATAAAAGAGTGTCTTTTTTCCTTCTTCTCATCACCCCTCTAATGCTGACCAACATTTTGGTGGGCTTGTTAGCTGCTGCTGTTTTATATTGAAAGTTAGTTGAAGATAGTCCTCAACAGTGACTCCGGGACCTCTTTCCAAATTCAGTGTCATATAGACATGGTTAAGATTGCTTTTTTCCAGATTCATGGCCTTATATTTATCTACTTTAGACTCATCTATAATCTTTTTTGCTTGCTTACTCATTTTTGCAAAGTTCATTTGGAGTCCCATTTCATCAGCCCATTTGATTATTTGCTTCATGATGGAAATTGAATATTAAGCCCACAGAAGCTCTATCTTTTGCTGGGCAGATCTTCTAGAGGAAAGGGAGATTTCTCTCTTCAGATAAAATAGCACCTATTCACACCCACATAAATCACTCTTCAGCACAATACTCTTCAATCATCCAGGCCTGTCCATGGAAAGTGTTCTGTTGAAAGTGTTACAAACATCTGCAGGGAGTTGAATAGTACAGAAATAAAAGAATTGGAAGGGGAAGTGATACATTCAAAGTGTTTGCATAAGAATACACCAGCCACTAAGGAGCTGTGGATTATAATTTTTTTCTATTTTGTGCAAAGGCATTTGCTTAATGCCACTTCTTAATTTTGCATGAAGCACTCTCAGAAAAGCATGTTACAAGAGGCTACATAAAGAAAACAAAACTTCATTATTGCAAACAGAAAATGCCTCTGGTCTCCACCTCTTGTGAAAGGGAGACTTCCTCGGTTATAATAAAAACAGAATTTGAAGTATTATTATCCAATAACAGAATTAACAGTTGGACAGGTTTTTATTGGTTTTACTTCTGCCTTTACCAAGACAATTTTCCCAGGACAAGCAGAAAATAGACTGAAGTTTTCCTGACACCAGTTCTCATCCTCTCAACAGTGCCCTGCTCAGTAAGCTTCTTTACATCATGTTGAGGCCCAGAGAGTTCCTTATCCCTTGGTGCCCTAATAACACAGCACATCAGTGTCCATACATGAGTATCTTGTCTAAAAATCAGATTGTTTTGTTTCCACAGCCACCAGAGAACTCAGAGAAGGGCTGCCAAGAGTATGTGTCCACAGAAATATTTTCTATAATAGCATTTTCCCCTCATATACTCTTTCCCTCTGTTCCCTTTCCACCTGCATATTTCTGCTGTCATTGTGCTACTAACAATAAAAGTGAAATATAGGCCTTACAGAGGAGTTTGAGGTAGTTTTACTGTAATAGTAGTATTTTCCAAGGTGTGTAGTAAACCAGAATATTTTTTTCATAAGGTCTGAGATGGTCCAACTGGGATTTCAAACTTAGATTTGACTAGGAAGTTTAAACAGGAACTGTATATCGTGTTAAATTTCCCAAACAGTGTGAATGTGAGTATGTAACACTGCATGGTAAATTTTCCAAGGACAAGCCATACCACACAAGCTGGAGCAGCAGTAGCATGACCACAGCAGTTGTGTACCCGTTCCATGACAGTTTGTCAGTTCATAACTAAATCCTCATTATTAACTAATCTCCAAACTCTCTCTGCCCTTGCTTGCACTGCCCTGGCACCTAGCACTGTCTCCCAGAGCAGAAGGATTGAAGAAAACACCCTTTCCATCACAGGGAAAGTTTATAGCGCCTAAATTCTGGCAGAAGCAGGGGTTCACTCCCCAGCAGTGCCTGAAAGAAAATTACACGTGGTTATATAACGTGTATAACATCCTCAACCACTTCTCAGGGCACTCCTTCGCATTTTGGTTGCCTTGGTTCCCTGCTAAGGTAAGAAGCTTTAAAAATTTTAAAAAAGGAAAATAGAGTATTGGGGCTTCTCCTGTAAGAAGCACTTTTGCATAAGGGAGGTACAGTAGGGGACAAAGTACAGGGAGAGTTGTGCTGCCCACTGCCGCAGTTTGAGCACCTTCACCCAACAGTACTTCTCAGCAGCAGAGTAAGAGAAGAACTGACTGCTGGACTGCTGACATTTGTTAGTGTATCCAGCAAACTCCACATCTGCAATAAACATACTTCTTTCTCATGTTTGTAAACTCAGAGCAAAGAAAAGGTCAGCCAGGATTCAGCCTTGCTGTGTAGATCTGATCTACTGCTCAAAGCACTAATCGAGGGACCTGATAGAAACAGCCAGAGCAATTTTCTAATTTCCTTGTGTCTCTGCTTCGTATAGGAGAGAGAGGCAAATTAGCAACAACGTACAAGGTCTAGGCATGTGCTCTTGACCAGCAGAATTAATAGATAACATGATTAGTGGAGATCAGTAAACACAATGTGTCCCAAAAATAATCTCTCCAGGGCTCTACCAGCTAAATTTAAACTATTTAGCAAGCATAGCTTGTCTACAGCAGCAGCAGATTAAATGGCAGAGTTTGTTGTAGGCTTAAGGGCTCAACTATGTAACCTGTGTTTGCATAGATATTTAATTCCCTTTTGACGTAGAAGGCTTGGACAAAGTCCTGTACAACACGTAAACCCTGCGCAGGAAGCAGGCAAGCAATTGGCATGTTGCATAGCCAAGGAAATTCTGGCTGGCATCACACCTGGTGGCCATGCCTTGAGCAACCAGCTTCGACAGCTCTCCTAAGCAACACAAAGACACAGAGGCACAGTCCTTGTCCCCGTGCCAGTGGTGACTGTGCAACCTCCTGGCCTCGTCACCAAGATGGGGAAGATTCTTTAAACAAAGACTTCCTTATGAATTGCCATTTTCTCCCATATGAAGTCAAGACTAAGTGCATAACATACAACCACGTCATGCTACAGTCGTGCCATTCACTCCAGGTCAGATTTTGACCCCAGACACAGACAGCTTAGATGCTCCAGGCACTACACACAAGGCTTCTATGTGCAACTTGTGAGCATGATTCCAGCCCCTCTGTTGGCATATGAATATTAATTACTTTGGAGATACTAAAACTAACTCTAATAAGGGCTCAGGGAGCTACCTTATGCTTTATCCAGCCTAACTTTCAGTGACAAGAAGGGCACTTGAGGCTTAGCACACAAGTTAGCCTAAACATGCCCCAACTCCAATGTAAACTTTCAAATCATCTATTGGAGAAGTAGTGGAGAAGGCATCCCATCCTACCATCAGCAACCCTGCCTGCCTCAAAACAAAACTTTTTGCTCAGGAGAGATGGGTGGCACCTACCTACAAGGTTGGAAGCCTTTCTAATCCCATAGTCAAAAGCCAGATCTTCAGGCTGGTTCTAGATACTTCTCTCTCTTTAATTCCACAGTGCAAGACCACTTATTTTTCTGGGCCCCTGGATAACCCAGCACCATGTTGCAGGTTTTTGTCCCATGGTTTCACCTAGAGCTACCTTGATGGCTCCCACTGCCTATTTCAGGCAGCATGGACACACTGCCCCAAGGACTGGCTGGCTGCACACTTCATTGCATTGACAGTATCAGATGGCCATGTGGTATTTAACTTCCTTATCATTCTTGGGGCCTCTTTATTTTTTTAAGTGTTTGCTTTTACCTAGATAATAAATACTTCTTTTCTCAGTTTTTGTGATAGATCCCATACTACCAGCTGCTTGCATACCTCTGTGTAACCAATCTCCAACTCTGCACCCACAATACTCTTAGTCTTCTAAATGCCCTCTGAGGCTTTACAAGAGAGGATTATTTGCCTATTTTAAAGTAAGAGAAAACCACAGCAGAGAGCCAGGGCCCAAGACCACAAAGTAACTCGAAAATAAGCTTGGTCCCTATTCTTGGGTCACTATATCAAAGAGGTTGCTGTTGACTTCACCCAAGGTGGGAATGAATGACAGGTAACAACTCTCCATCTTTCCTGAACAGAATCTGCCTCAGGATTTTTCTGGGGGCTTTTTTACCCATTGTACACATAAAGAGTGACTGGGCAGCTCACAGCACGAATTCCCTGAGCCCAAGCATTTCTCTAGGCAAAGAAGCTGATTTACCCCAGGAGTGAAAGTATTCAGCACAGCACCAGAGAGGATTAACATACCAGACTCACCAGCAGCAAGAAAGGCAAGGGAAAAGAAACAGGGCTGAGTCCAGGCACCTATGAAACATGGCTGGGTTTTGTCTGGAAAAAATTGTGTTCATGTATCATGTCTCCATACCTACTGTGGAAGAAGTTACTTTGATGGAAGAAGTGACTTTGAGAGGAAGATTTTCAATGGTAACATTTCCTGACAAGGTGCCAATAATTACTGTGTTCCAATAAAAGCTGTTATTTTTGAACCAGTGTCATGCAAGAGCCTTACTTTGCATGTCTTCTACAACTCCTGTCAGCTGTGACGGGAAGCATGTGGTACCTCTGAGACGGCAAACTTGAGATGTGGCTATGTAGAGGAAGCACAAAGCGGCAGGTCCCTGCAAGCTTCCCTCGAGAGGCAGCTCCATCCTGCACCTTGTGTTCTGCTGGAAAGTAGGAGTGCCTGAGAAGGAAAGTGAGAGTGTCTTTTGGCTACCTGCTCTGTCCTTGCTTTTGCTCAGGCCTCCATGGATGCCACAAGTATCTTTTGAGCCCCAGGGAGACCAAAATTGCCATAAAGTAAAGTCAGAAGAACTGGATGAACATAAGAACAGCACATTTCAAAGTAAGCAGAATCTTGAAGAATTTTAAAATCTGGCACTCGGACTGCAAAAAGCCCTATTACTGAAGGCAGACACAGGTTCAACAAACAGGTGTTTTTACAAAGGAGTAAATTAAATGCCGGGGGTTTTCAGAACCTGGCAGGATTAGACCATTATAAATATAAGGGATCAGGTAAGTGGTTTTTTGGCTTGTATTTTCCTTTCAACCTCCAGGAAACATTCTCAAGTTAAAAATAGGTAAAAGTCAGTGAACATTATCCCTTCACAAATTCACAGAGACATCCAGAAAAAAAAAAATCAACCCTCATTCTGGAGCTCTGACTGATTTTTCAGAGATTGAAACTCTTGTCTATGGAAACTTTTTGGGTTTGGGTATTACAACTGCCGAAGGGATAAACAACTATTTTGGTAGTTAAGGTATTTTTAGACAGAATTATCTGGATGGCACAAAATCTGTGTGATAACATTCAACGGTAAAAATAGGCCTGTGAAATATTCCCAAGAAAGAAAATGTTAGCTTTGTGATAAACATTTGCCTTTATTTCAACAAATACAGCTTTCTACTACAAACATTTTAAAAAATAAAAATTTTGTACAAATAAATATATTGTTTTCTCCCAAACATTTTCAAAAGATAAAAAATAAACATTTAAAACCAAAACTTTTAAGAATAGTTGTAATATGGATAAATTACCATGAGAGCCATTTCAATCAAGATGTTACAAGATTCAAGGAGCATCAAGAGAAGTAATATAGAAAAGCCATACAGACATATAGTCATATAGAGACCCAAAAGAACTTTACAATGCATATGGGTTTCTTCAACCTACAGATGTCACAGGACAGGTATGCATCCTAACTGGTCTGTTGTGTTCAAGAATTTCCATGTAGATCAGCAAACTTGGATATGTGAAAATCCTTACAAATGCCACATGTGACTGCTCACACACATCACATCTGTTTCATGGACATAGATTATATGTAGGAGGTTCAAACACAAGCCAGCATCTACAGTATTGATAAATAGAACACAACAATATTTCACCTTTCCTTATACAAAGAAGCTATCGATTTCTTTCTCAGTCCTAAAGCCATCTTTATTGTTACCCAAAAAGGCAACACCTAGTTCCAAGTTAGCACTTCAATGACTACAACAGTTCCTGACAGCATTTGAGCATCCTGAAATACTCCAGAAAATCAAAAATATCAACCCAATTTGAGGGTCTTTAGAAATGTCAGATGTCTGAAGGGAAAAATCTTTTCTTCAACTTTGCAGCAGCTATAAGCCCTTTAAACATTAGAATTAATATTGTTCATTGAGTATAGGTTACATCCCTCCACCAACACGTTTAATCATCTGGTCTATAGCTGAGCAAAGCTCATCAGCAGCCAAGGCCAGTGTGCTTTGCACAAAGACAGCAAGGACATTCCTGGTTAAAACTCAGCTTGTTTATGTGGCAGAAATAATTAATCCACACTCCTGTACTTGGTTTGACAGGCAGACCATTGTTGCTTAAAAGACTAAAAGGGGGCTTTTAATGAAGAACTAAGATAAACCAGCACTAAAAATACTATGATAGGAATTTTTTTCACCTGCGCTATATAATTACATTACTCTGGTTCAAACTCTAGGATCATTGTTGCGCACAATGAAACTAAACTTCTAAAGTCTGTCAGAACATCTCCTTTTTTGAGGGAGCGGGAGAAATATTTGTCCTTTGAATATGCACATAGATAATGACATAGCCCACTGCTCCCACATACCTCTGGATACGAAATAAAACCCTCCTTTCTGTTGCTTTTTGTTTGATTTCCTCTATATATTGCAGGCAAAAACAACAATCCTCATCCCTAGGATATCTAAGTGCATGCCAAAACATGAGCATAGAGCTAGGCCTTCAGAAAACTGTGGATTTGGCTTAGCTGCCAAAAGGTGCTCATTTCCTGCTCATATGGAGGATCAGCTCACCTAGCCAAGGCACAACAGGCACCGGCTGCTGCCATAACAGCCAGCCACACCACACATCTCTTTCCTTGAACTGGGCATGCACCACTTTCAGTCACTGATGTGCAGACACCTTTGTCCAAAAACAGGGAAACACACATTTCTAAGGACAACAAGAAGCTTGCCCATCATAGAAAAACAAAAAACAAAAAACAAAAAAAGAGGGGATTACTTACCCAAAATGCTGTGGAAGGAGGGCCCGTGCACGAAAAAACACTACCCAAAAATTCAAACAAACCTGTAAAGCTGGGGCTGCAGCCAAATTTTTGTTCTAGTTAAATGCAAACATTTCTATAGTATTTCTCATGACCATTAACCTTTACTTTTACTTCCAGAAAGGTGGTGTGTTGTACAAGGAAATTAATGTACAATTAATTATCAGTTACTAATCAAACTATAACAGGGGACAGGAACCAGGAAACTTACCATGAAATATCAGTTAGACATGCCACAATTTGCTACCTTGTCTTGTAAGGAAATTAGAATGCTTTATCTCTCTCAGAATTTATAACAGGTCAGTAGTGTGATTCCATGGGTATAACAGGACACAGGGAGGAAAGACTCATTTTTTTCTATGCTGCAGATTAATATCTTTTAAAATATAACAAGACAAACTGGTAAAAGATTATGAGAAATTTGATAAACAACACGGATCTGCATCAAAAGATTAATATACCATTTGTTCATCATGTAAATTATGCTGTCTGGAATAGGGAAAAAATGCTAAGTTCAAAGGAAAAATAAGAACTGAAAAAAGAAAGCCTGCTCTGGGTCATTAATTATGAATTCTCCTGAAGTCTAGTGAAGTGACCCAAGCAATGAACTAAGTGATTAAAACCATGCTCTTTTTTGAACTAGAAGGGAAAATATAACTAAAATTTACAGTTTGATCTGTTCAATCTGTTGTTTGACAAAGAGGTTAAAACCCTGATTTTCTAGCTTTAGCTGCAGGGCAGAACATTTTGCCACTGGGACAGAGCCTGCCAAAGAACACGGTGATAATCTTTGTGATGCAAAAGGCTTGACAAAGGCCTCCCCAACAAGGATAAATTTCAGCTGGAGCAGGAGATCAAAGAGCATCAACGAGCAGGTTATTGCTGTGACTTGCTTCCCACCCAGCTTCAAAGGGAAGGGCATTGCTGTGGCAGAGGGAGTGGGCTGCTCACTGGCTGCATGGGAGCAGCTGCTGCACTCTAGTACCTCCAGGAGCTTGGATCTGGGATATTGGAACAAGAAAAAAGCCCAGACACAATTGTCTGAGTAGATGAAAGATAGGCGTGTTCCCCCCTTTCAGAGGCTAGATCTGGGTTCCCCCTCAGCCATCCTCTGTTGGATGGTGGTGTACACAGGTGGGTTTCAGGACTCCTGTCCCCGCAGCAGGACCCAGCCAACAGCTGGATATTGCTCCTACACCCAATCTGCTGCTCAGCCACAAACACTCTTCCTGTCTCTCACCCTCTGCATCTCACATTCTTCCCTATATTTGTACTACCTCCCTCTCTCATGGTCCATCTTCCTACACCAAAGAAACCTGTTTCCTTCCTTTCTCGAGGTGTCCATGCCACCTCTTCTTTGGCTGAGATGGAGGGGTGGGGTTGTGGTGTGTGGAAAATAGCATTTGTGGTGTTAGGATACCCACGCCTAACTAAAAAAATCAGTTTATTTCCTTTGCAACAGTGAACCCGCTTTGCGAACACTAAAAGGCCACACTGAAATGCTGAATGACAGGCGTTAAAAGCCACCAAGCTCCAAAAGTACCAAGCTCAAGAGGTGCAGTCTGCCCAGGGAATGGGCTTCTCTGCTGAAAGGGGGTCAAGTTTACCCCTGTGTGCTATGGACCTAGGGAAGCTTCTGGGACCAGTCCCATCTTGTGGCTTTCCACTGCCTGTGCTGGCAATGCCATCAAAACTGCCACCCCTACTCTGCCTTTACTTCTGGTGCTTCCACAAAGTGTGAGAGAGAAATATATTTTTCCAGTAGCAGTTTTCCAATATCTGGACACATTTATTTCATTTTAACATGGACTAGTAATGAAGAGCACCTGTTTTTAACTATGAACTGAGACTGTGGTGGTGGAGAATTATTTAAAAGCTAGACTAATAACCAGCTACAGTTAAATTAATTTTTATGGAATTCAAAACTGGAAGGCAAAGATACCTGCTCCCGCTGCTAGCTTATCCCTGAGCTAATGGCATTGGTGGTAATGGGAAAAGCATTTTTCCCATTCCCAAAATATTTCATGGAAAACTTTAAGCAGTTGAAGGAAGAACAATTTATTACTCTTGTGGTATTCTATGGTTTTTTCCTATTCTCTTTTCCTTTTCTTTGTCTTCTTTTTTGTTTTTTTCATTATATAAAGCAACAGTTATCAAAATCCAGATGTTTTCCACCTCTATTGAAAAAATATTTTGGAAAGGAAACATGAAATGCTAGATTCAAAGATTATTGTGCTGGCACCCTAGTATCTGCTTCTATAGAAACATACACACCTTAAACCCACAGTGACAGCCACATGGTTTCAAGATGACTGGGTAGGGAACTGTAAACATTAAAATAACCATGAGAGAAAAAGGAAAAAAGTTTTTAATAAATATCTAAGTTCTTAGAAAATATTTGTTGCTTCCAGAAGTCTTATAAAGTCACTGACATAGGGGGAAAAAAACAGCAACTTTTTGTAGAAAATATTTCCAATAATTTGGGATCTACAGACATGTGTAGCCAACCAACATGCAGATTTTGTGCAGGGATTCAACTTTCACATTTACAAATACCAGGTGATTTTCACTGCCTCCTTGGAATGATGAGCATTATTACTCCTATCTCACAGACAGAGATCAGAGGATGTTAACTGATGCCTGAGATCTGTCTTGTGTTTGGCCTAAATACCATGACAGACACCGTAGGGAATAAATGTTTTTAAATGTAAATGTCCTCAACAACATTTTTGTCACAGTCTTCACTGGAGACCTTTCTTCCCACACCTCATGACTGGATGGATGGTAGAATGGGGACTGGGGGCAGGGCAAAGTCCCTCCCACTGTAAGTAAAGATCAGGTTCATGACCACCTGAGGAACCTGGATGTAATAAGTCAATGGCACCCAGTGAGATGCTTCCCAGAGTCATCAGGGAAATAAGTGATATAGTAGCCAAGCCACTCTCCGTGATATTTGAAAAGTCATGGCAGTCAAGTGAATTCCCAGGTGACTGGAAAAGGGGAAACATCGTACTCATATTTTAAAACGGTAGAAAGGAGGACCCTGGGATCTACTCACCTCTCAGCCTCAGCTCTGTGCCTGGAAGATCATGGAACAGATCCTCCCAGAAGCTGTGCTAAGGCACATGGAGGACAGGGAGGGGTTTTGAGACACCAGCACAGATTCACCAGGTTCAACCCCTGCCTGAATAAGCCAGTGGCCTTCTGTGGTGGACTGGCTGCATCACGGGACAAGGGAAGGGCTGTGGATGTCCTGGACTTCTGCAAAGCCCCACAACATCCTTCTCTCTAATTTGGAGAGAGATGGATTCAGTAGATAAACTATTAGGTGGATAAGAAAGTGGTTGTACAGTCCCATCCAGAGGGTGGTGGTTAATGGCTCAGGGTCTCCATGGATGTCATTGACAAGTAGTGCTCCCAGGGGTCTGTACTGGCACCAGTGTTATTTAATATCTTCATCAGTGACATAGATGAAGGGATTGAATGCACCCTCAGCAAATTTGCAGATTACCTCGAGCTGAGGGCTGCTGTTGACACACCTGAAGGATGGGGTGCCATCCAATGTGACCTAGACAGGATGGATAAGTGGCACGTGGGAACCATATGAGGTTTAATTACACCAAGTGCAAGGTGCTGCACCTGGACTGGGGCAATCCCTGGTATCAACACAGGCTGGGGATAAACAGATCGAGAGCAGCCCTGCTCAGAAGGACTTGTAGATTCTGGTGGGTGAGAGGCTGGACATGCCCCAGCCATGGGCACTCACAGCCCAGAGAGCCAAACGTATCCTGGGCTGCATCCAGAGCAGCGCGGCCAGCAGGGCCAAGGAGGGGATTCTGCCCCTCTGCTCTGCTCTGCTGAGACCCCACCTGCAGTGCTGGATCCAGATCTGGGCTCCCAGCACAGGAAGGACATGGACTTGTTGGAGCGAGTCCAGAGGAAAGACAACAAGATGACCAGAGGCATGGAGCACCTCTTGTATGACAATAGGCCAAGAGAGTTGGGATAGTCCAGTCTGGAAAAGAGAACCTTTTGCTGTGACTTAGTTGTGGTCTTTCAGTACCTGAAGGGAGTCTACAAGGAAAATGGAAAGAGACTTTTTACTTTTTTAGGTAGTGACAGGAAAAGAGGGAATGGATTCAAGCTAAAAGAGAGTAGGTTCAGATTAAATATTAGGAGTAACTTCTTTGTTGTGAGGATGGTAAGGCACTGGGACAGGTTGCCCAGAGAAACCGTGGATGTTCCATCCCTGGCAATGTCAAGGTCAGATAGGATGGGGCTCCGGGAAACCTGGTCTCGTAGAAGGTGTCCCTGCTCATGGCAAGGCAGGGTGAGACTAGATGATCCTTAAGGTCCCTTCCAACACAAATCATTCTTTGATTTCATAATTCTATGATTCTGTACAACATTTTCACTCTCCTAAAGATGAATCATGGTCCATGGTAGCATAAAAGGAGCCAGATAAGGACTCAAACAAAAAAAATTAAAGAAACAAGTAAATATGGTTGAATAAAAATAAATATAGATGAAACCCTATTTGCACGGGTTTTGAATTCCATAATTAAGATCCACCCATTAGAATCCTCAGCTCAGATAAAAGATTATGATTTTAAAGTACACAGGGTCAGAAATGCAAAAGCTGTAATTTTTTTTCAACTGCTCTCATGTGGTTCTGTTATACAGTGCAAAGGAACATGGCAGGTATATGTGATATTTGCTTCATATGCATTTCCATTTCTCTCATAAACAGTACTGGCTTAGGACCGCCCCAGAGATTCCAGTCAAGGACCTCAGTTTTAAGGTCCTTGAAAAACAAATTCCTTTTTATTACTCACTATGCCTTTAAGTGCATATCTTCTTTAATGCCACATTTCCTTAATTGCTACAGCCCTATTCCTCCCTGCAGCACTTTTCCTGATTTCCAATTAAACCAGGAAATCTGGAAAACAAGAAAACCTGTAGAATTTGGCCCTCTGGGGCCTTCATATCAACTACACAATTTTATGTTTGCTTTTTTATTTTCCTTTTTCTTCCGCCTTTCAACCTATATTTCTGGCTAAACACTTATCCTTTGAGGCCAATGCCCTGAAAGCCTCAGGATCAGCAGGGACACGGGTGATACTGAGATGTTTGTTTCTTCTGCCTCTAACACCATATTAGCTATACTCAGCGCTGTTCCTCACCTCTACTTTTAAGATTTTGGTATTTTTCCTCCAAACGTGTGCCATCTGCACCTTAATTGTGGGCATTTCTCTACTTTCCAGGAAGAAGCAAAAGCAGATTCACATCAGTTCAGGTTGTTGCTTTTCACACAGATCAGCAGAAGAGAGGGAGATACAAGGGTCATCCAGGAAATACTTTCCATCACATAAAAAAGACTTTTTCCATTTTCACATTGTTCAAACAATCTTCTGCTTTCACTGAGTAACTAGTGCAGAAGGAGGCAAACAGTTAGAGTTGCACTTGTAAGCCTAAAAACAGGAAAGCTATTATTTTTTAAGTGACTGCTGAAAACATTTTTCTCATACTGGATCCCTAGGAGCACATCAGGGTTACAAGATCTGCATGGAACATAGCACCAGACTTGAACCAGTCCTGCCTGTTCCCTGGACTCTAGAACTCAGAGGACAATACAAACCTGCTCAGTCCAACTTGCAGCTCTGGCCACAGCTCAGCTCTGTGCTATTGCAGTCACATCTTCCAGACCAGCACTGTCTACCCACACATCCTGCACCTCACACGATCTCCGCACTCACCCTTCACAATCTCACACATAGATGAGACAGGAAATCAGCCCACATGCCCCTTGTGCTTCTCTGTCACTGACTGTACACCCTGCCTGCTCCCTGCATCTCAATTTTGTCACCTCTTCCACCTAAGCCTGGGGTTTTTTTCATGTGGCTATCTCCACTAAAAACAACTAGCATTTGTTTTATGACTAAAATACCTCTCAGTCCTCCAGAATTTCATGCTCAACCCCACACTTCTGCTGCCTCACGTCCATTCTGAATTTGTACTCTCTTTACATACATGTCTACCTTTTCTGTTGTTTGTATCACATCTCATAAATTCAGGCGGGAAGGTTGTAGGAACAGACTCCTGCCTACATTACAGGCATTCCTAAGTTAATTTTATTTAGTACCAAAGAGGCACATGCTTTTTATTAGATTTTTTTTAAGTTGTTTTAACTCAGAGAAAAATAACTCAATATTCATTAAAAAAAACCCCAGCAACTTAAAATGATTACTATAGTAGGAGCCAAAATACAGTATCACAAATACCACTCCAGTGCACAAGGTTATATGATTTATAAGTCTCTGTAATCAAGAAGATGGATCATCATGCTGCAAAAAATATCCAGCAAGCGTGTGTTTATCAGAGCTTTTGGAGGGCATGCTAGCTAAACCCTACAAGACTGACAATTTTCATTTCCAAGAAAACAATTACCCTTAAACGTATGCATTTTCAGCAAAGCGTGTCCATTTATATATTTGTTAAAGCAATTATATCCCAGATTACCTTTGTACTCTACAATACACTGCAATTATATACTATTATTCCCTGAATGTGCCTGGATCTCAAAGCATGGCTCAAATGTAAAGTTCTTCAGCTTCAAATGTTAGTCTGATGGTAACTCTTAAGTTGCATGAGAGCAAGACCTTTGTTGCAAAAACTCATTTGAAATTTTGTGGGGTTTTAAAAAAAAATAGATTATGAGGCTTGCAAGCAAACTTCAATTCAGAAAACTACACTTGGATATAGAACTGCATATAGTGTCTGACAAGTTACACTATACAAGAACATACAAAGTTTTCATATGGAATCCTAAGAACTATCTATTTCTTAATCACTATGTTAAACCCCAAAACAATTTTTATCAGTATTTTTAGGTAGTTTCTAGGAAATATAGCCTAGAAATGCATAGAGCATACATTATGTACTCACTCAGCTGAGGAACCATCACGAAAGGGAAGCCATCCTAGAGCAATGCCATGAATTTCAGACTTTCAAGGACAGTACTACAGAATTTCTATTCTATTTCAATAAAAAGTAAAATTTCTTACAGATAATGTCTCATTTAATACTAACATGAAAATAGTACTATAAAAAAAACACAGCAAATCATGTCAGCAGCTCTTGCTCAATGCTTCCAATATTAAACAAAATTTAATGGGGTTGAATTAGGGCTTTGGCTGAAAAAATGTGTCAGACTCAAAGCTTTGGCACAAGAAAAGTCAGGTCAGAAGCAACGTATTTTCAAATAAATTTGAAAAGGCTGTATTATACATACATAGATCATTTTTAGATTATGGAGATATGAAAAAGTTGCTTGCAACGTGTGTTTTCAGTTCTCAAATGGAAATTCATTGGGCTGCAATGTAAAGCCCAGACGAGACATAAGGCTCCTATACACTATGGGTTACTATGGGTTACTACAGTAAAGAATTTAGTCATCAGAAAAATCAGTAGAGTGGAAATTTGACCAAGATTCTCTCTTATGTCTCATCTGTTGAATCTATGCAGCTCCTTGAGGGCAGAGCTGTACTTTGGCAAAAAAACTTGGATGGTAATTTTCAGACAACACACTTTGCAGAGTTTAAAAGCTAAAGTCCCCTCAGCCCACCCCACGCACCTGCCTCCTGCTTGGGAATCTGACAAGAGCTAGGATCAATGTGAGTAGCACCAAGGAGAGTAAGTGAGCTGAACCCGTGCACTTTGCACTGAGGTCAAGTAGTCAGAGCTGCAGCAGTGCTGACACCACTGCACTGTCATGCGAATCAACCCACCCAGGGTTAAAAACAAACCAAACTGCAATGCAAGAAGAAATATCTGCCACAGCCACTGGACACTTTGCTCCCGGCGCAGAGACCCTGAGATGGACCAACATCACCTGAAGGCACCAGAAAGTGGCCAGTGGCTGCAGGGCCAGAGGCCAGGCATGCTCCAGAGCTCTGCAAAAGGTACTGTGCTGCAAACTGGTGGAGGTGAGCAGGGGTGCCTGATTTAATGATTCATTTGTTCATTCTAAAGAGAATAGGCAAGTGTTTTGCCAGTTTCATGGGGTTCAGTCTGAAACCCCCATGCTACACCCCATGCCTGACCTCACATTGCTACTTTTAGCCCATTAGACATAGTTAAGTGGGAGATATCACTGGGTTTAAAAGGAAAAACTGATAGATTAAAAATATTTCATTCAAACAATACTATTTCTGTATGGAAAATATAGGAAATCTTGATAAATTTCCATGGCAGTAAACATCAAACAATTGGCTGGTAATAGCCCCAACTTCCCTCTGCCAGTGCTGAGCCTAAAAGCACCTTCTTTCCAATTCGTTTTCAGGGTCACCTTGTGAATATTTTCCTGTGCTACATTTCCTCTTTTATAGGAGACTGTGCTATAAACCTACTTATCTTTTTCTGCTTCTTTTTGCATGATCACTGATTTTCAAGAATTGTTCTATGGGAGGAGAACTGTTTCTGGGACTGCAAGAGCCATTCAGGGAAACAGAATTCTGACAGTCTATCTGACCACATCACCACATTTCTGTGATGTTTCCACAGGCTGCTAGCAATGTATCTAATTAGTTTAAAAGCAAAATGGAATAGAAACATCTCAGAAAATGGCTGATGGAAAAGGTCAGCAGTTTCCTTCTTAGAAGTCTCTGCAGCACTTGAGCTGTTGCATTATATATTGATGACTGTTTTCTTCTACAAAATCCCCGGAGTCCCAAAGGTACCTAACACACCATGATATAACAGCTGATGCCATCATCCAATTTCATCTTTTATTAAGTCAGGCTGTTTAATAGTGTAGCTTGAAGGTCTATAGCATTTTAAAAAGTCTTTTTCTCTTTCCTTCGTCTCTATCACCTTTCCTTTTCAAAAGGGATCATTTTTAGCAAAAGCCCTCAGTTGATGCCATGTCCAGTTCACTTGACCTTTTAGGGGCAAATCACCCCAGAAGATGCACAGCTCAGCAAATGCATCCAGCCATGAAAAGAGGCCACCAGAATACCAACCCACACTGAGACAGATTGTAGGGACACTCACCTAAGGATGAGCTCATAATACTATAAGCTTATCAATTTTGGTCTGGTTTCTCTTTTACCTTTAGAAGCACACAAATTCATGCAAACCAAGTAAGTTCCTGCACATTCTTTACTCCTTTATAGACATAAAATTATATTGTCCATGTCAGGGAAAAAAAGTACCCTTTAGGTACTGGTATGTGTTATTTGGCTGTCACGGTAGCACTGATGCATTACAAGTTAATGGATTTAATAAGAATGGCAAATTATTCTTGAAATAGACATCAAAGTTATCACAAGCCATAAAGCGCTGCAGGAAAATGGGAAAATCCATGTCTTCTGTCCCGAAACATTAAGGGACTCCCTGGGGAAATTGGCAGTTCTCTGCCTATACAAATCCTAGTCCCATGGATGCTGACTTCACTGAGGCCAGAGGTAGTTTTAGGAAATTGTGCAATTTACAGTTTACATCCAAAAGCATTTTTAGCAGATTAGTGAGCAGTTGTTAGCAAGGAAATCCAGTCATCTATGACGAGATGGGGCACCTTCATGAATTCTTATAGTCATGACGCTGTCCAGACAAAAAAAAAAAATACAAAAAACTCTGCAATATCTGAGCATGGGAAAAAGTGTCAAATGTTTCACTGGGTCTGAAGAAACATGAAGAACTGCCAGGAATATTCCATGATGCTCATTTTCCAGCTTCAGATCCTGAACTTTCTGGACATGTCTCAACACTTCTGTTGCACTAAATCTGACACATTAAGGGAAGAACTATTGAAACTTCAGACTATGTAGGCAGAGCTACCACTAGGAAACCATGTCCAGAAAATATAAGCTTGCAAGCATTCTCATGTTCAAAAGAAAACTTTAGAAAGAGGAGTCAGAAATTGGTTTAAAACTAATTTGTACAGTTAATTTTGTCTTCAAGTCACTTCTGCAATAATCACCAAATGCTACCTTTCACTGACATGCAGGTCTTTTGCAGTAGATTTCATCTAGTAGTTGCAAAGGAGCAGTATCAGAACCAACAGGACTGTCTGCAAATTCAATTCCTGTGTAGGTATAAGATCATTAACCACCAAGTAATGAGGAGTAGCTATACACAGACTGACGTAAACAAGTGCATACTTGGTTGAGCAGCTGCTCAAGCAATAATGTTGTCACAATTATTGCAGTCAGGAAGATTTCTGGGAACAAAATGGGAAAGGTGTGAGAAAGCCTAAAAAAGAACCAGGAAAACTCCCAAACAAGCTAGCCTCCAAGGTGCTGCAAAGAACAGCATACAGGATTGGAAGAGAGGCTGAAAACTGGAAAGGTTAAAGATTGCAGCACCATTTATGCAGAAAGACGCTCCCCAGGCTGTTACCTGAACTGTCTGACTGACAGTGCTTTTGAAGAGGGACATCTCAACAGGAACCTGGCTTTCCTACAAGCTTGGTCCTAGTTGCAGGTTTGAGCTGGATTTGTGGCACAGAGCATCACTCTGCAATACACCTACAGAACCTGCGAAACCAGAAAGGCCAAAATAGGCACAGCACTACGACATCCTGAAGGCAGGATATGGAGGGCCACTGCTCCCCAATAGGAAGCAATAACCCCTCAAGTGCTCATGCTCTCTGAAAAGAGTAGGCAAACACTGCTTCAGTTAGGTATTAGGGTTTGTACTTGGATAGCTGTTTCAGGGAGTTTGGGGATTTGTCCAAGTCTTGCTGTCTTTGCTGTTCCCTCAAGCACATGCCAGTCCACTGAAGCCAAATTCCTTAAAATCTGAAAGGTTTTTATCATGGTACTTACTGTTTGAAAATTAGTTTTATACCTTTCCATAAACCCTAACAAATTCTATTTCTTCTCTGACTTATTTTCCTCTAAACCATGCCCTTCCTTACTTCGACTCTCTGAGATATTACTCTTCAGAATCTTCTTATTTAGGGATTTTTTAAGTATATCCCCCAAAATTTTCTAGTCAAAAGCTCAGTCGGACTACAATAACAATCAGAAACTTATTATTGTGTGTATATGAGAGCAAGTTCCCCCTTCTCAGCCCAACAGCTGTTTTGCAGAATGACGTTATTTAAGCTTGAAAACAGTGGCAGGACAGCAAAGATTGCCAAACATGCTAAGAAACATTTTGAGATTTATCTGGGTAGACATGGCGGTATAAATATTGACACCTGCTTAACTAGACTGATAATTTTATGTGGATAGTAATTCCTCTTTCCATTTTATTATCTTTGCTTTCCAAAGCTGAGAAACCCTGAGAAGAACAAAACCTTTTATCCAAGGGTACAAACCCAACACTTATCATTCCTAAAAAGTTCCAGGATTTTGGATAAGTATCAACCCACCTCCCCCCAGAAAAATTCTTACAGGCTATTTTTCCTCTCTTTTAGGAGGTATACAAAACACATGCACAGGTGTACCACTCTAAAGACATAACAGCAGGACAGGATGAAAGATGCAAGGGACACCTGGCCCCTCTTATGTAAAGCATCCAAAGACAAGGGTGCTGCTATAAACATCAGTTCTCTGCGTATTTTAACATGACAGTATTGCAGTTCAGATGAAATAAAATATGATGACATGTCAGAACCCAGCAAGAGAGAAGGCATTAGACTAGTTGCAATTTTGCTAAAGCCACATTAGGACACACCGCTCAGTTCCCATCTTCAGATGGACACAGCCACAAAAGGGAACATAAACAGCTGCAAGACACACCAGTGAGAGTTTGGTAAGTCCTTACTGGGACCAGGTCAGCCCAGGGCAGGGACTCCCTGAGCACAGGCAGGCTCCACATCAGCCCTCTCTTGAGCTCTGCTCTAAAGGTCTCAACAGCCACATTCAACTCTGACAGCACAGAGGCAGGATTAATATTTTACTGTCTCATATGGAGACAAAACCTAGCCTGACTTGTAAATACATTATTGAAAAAACATGTTCTTTATGCTAGCAGAAAAAGAGCCATCTTTGACGAATCAGCTTGAAAGGCCTGTCCTGAAATGACCTGAGCAGAAAGACCCAAAGCACTGCTCCAGCTGCCTACTGGCACTGCAGCCATGGTTGCTGGCATGGCTTCAAACCAGCCCAGAGACTCAGAACAAAGCCCTGTGTTTGTTTGACCCAATGATCCTAATGGTCTTTTCTATCGTAAATGATTCTATAATTCTGTGATTTAGGAAGAACATAGAGTGAATTGCCCTCACCATTGCTACTCAGTCATGGGAGGAGGGAACACTGCCATACTTCAGTTTGTTTTGCATAGTGTGACCACCTCTGGCATCTACTGAGAGCTACCATAACTTAAAAAAGGAACAGTCAATGAAAACAAATAAATAAAATCAGCCAGAAAAGAGACTGAAATGCAAGGGAAAAGACTTGTCCCTCAAATACCCTCAAAATAATAGTTCAACTTGTGACGGCTACTAAAACCAGTAGCATATTATATAAACTTTTCTTAAAAGAATAGGAAAACAAGATCCACTAAACAAAAACAATGTACCACTTTGACAAATTCCTTTTTCTTAGAGAATGGATTGACAAACTCTCTCACATGGCCTTTACCCAACAGTAGTGTCCTTGCAGTTCTTACAAGCATAGGATGAGAAATAGAAGAGGTATATGCAACGGGAGAACAGTTGAACAAAGACAGTACAGACACAAGGCAGAGTGCTATTTTAGTTTTTAGTTCTAGCTGTATTGCAGGACTTGGAACTGAAAACAAGGAGGAAAAGTACAGCTCACATGTTGGTAGCACCCTCGAGGGAAACAGTAGAATAAATTACAAGTATTGGTCAGCCAGGGTCATAGGTCCTCCAGAAACAGCAAACGGTGGTGCAACAAGGAAATGCCTGGCCTAGTTGAACAGCCAGATATGGTATTACTATATACCATATAATCTGCAAAGTAAAATACACATACAGCAGTCATAGAATGATTCAAAATGGAAAAGACCTTGATATGTCATTTAGTCAAAGCAGAGACAACATTTTGTTTTGCAACACCAAATGACTATATTCACTATAAGAAGCATTTGAGTGTCGTATCCAATAGAGCAGTCATATGTTATAAATTAATCATAGCTGCTAAGATGAACAGAAAAGTAACAAGTTTTCTAGTCACTTAAACTCCCTGCCTTGTGAAAGGTAAGTTCTGGTTCTCTGAATCAGTTGCCCCAACATCATTTCTACATCCGTCACAGGCAGAATCACTGTTTGCATAAACAGGAGCAAGCTTCCCACTAAGATATCACATTTCAGCCTAAGTCCAAGGCATTTCTTCTCCCAAACTATCCTTGACTTTCATCTTTGTGCATTGGTGCCAGATGCTGCCCATACAAGACTAACATTCAGGCTACTCTCATTTGTACCTGGGTCCTGGTCTTCTGTAGAGATGTATCAAAAGCAAGAAACAAAACCAGAACACTTTTTCCTTCTATCATTATGTGTTCTATACTTCTTGCTCTGGAATCTCCTTCAAAAAAGGATCTTTACAATTAATTTACACTGGTTTACAATCAAAGAATCTTATTTTCATGTTTATGAAAAGTCATGAATAAGAAGCTTGAGAGTTATAAAATATAGACATCCTGTAAGCTGGAAAAAATTCTCAGCAACCTCAGTTTACTTTAACGTCCATATAATTAAGACTTATATTTGGCAAATTATGTTGCTCTTTTAAAAATTTTATAATAAATAACCACACCAAGAAAATACATAACATGAAACAACTGTGACTAAAATCTCTAAAAACCTTCTCTTGAAGATTTTTCTAATAAATATATTTTTCATAAGTCTTCATTAATCCTCAATGTTGACATTTCTAGAATAGAGGAGACCAAGCAAAAAATAAAACCTTACAAAGTACATATTATGGTTTGCATTAGCAGGGAAAGAAGTTCCAGTGGCACAGGGGCTGTGTTGCTATGAGAACTGAATCATTCAGCTGATTTGAATTGGTATAGAAATTAGCTTTGTCTGCATGGCACAATGTCCTTTGATGAACGTTCAAACCAATGGAGAGTGGGATTAACATTTAAGAAAAAAGTCCTTACAAACAATATCAATGGTCTCCAATGGTCCAGTCCACACAGATAAGATCAAAACAGCTATCAGTGTTCTCTAAAACAACCTAAAAATAAAAACATGTTAACTTTCTTTTAACCCTTAATTCTCTTCATCTATTCCTACCAGTCATGACAGTTCTAAGGGCAAAGACAAGGGGCAGTGAACACACCTTTTGTTTCATTTTGTTTTGCTTCATCTTGTTTTGTTTTGTTTTAAGGTCCCAACCTGCAAGAGTAAGGAACTAGAACTGGGACTGGTTCATCTCTGGAGGGTCCTGTCAAAAAATTGAGCCATTACCACAAGCCTTTCTGTCTTTTTCTATATAGTTAGTATCATTTTCATTCAAAAATGTCTTACTTATAACTATACATTTCTCCAAATGGGATATAGCCATCACTTACAATAAAACAAACCGTAGCTGCTCTAGAGAAATTATCTGCTGAAAGGTGCACAGGCTAAAGCAGGTGTTCTTAATTTAGTGTACATACATGGAAAGCAAGAAGAGAAGGTTTACACAGGGATTTGGTTAAAATTTCTGGGGAAGCAGTGCATTTGAAGTAATACATGCAAAGATGAAGAAAAGCTGGTGAGCTTAAACTGGGAACATTTTGATGCAGGGAAGAACAGTTTAATTTGAAATGGAGCAATTCCTGTTGTAAAGGAACTGCCTCAGGGAGATACAATGGGAATTATCAGGAGGAAGAGCTACATTCAAGTGCAGTTTAGTGTCCCAGGGAATGTATACACAGCCTTCCTCAACCATGTAGTTAAGTACCTCAGCTTCTCCAAAATTAAGACAGGTATTGATGGGACAGGTGGAAATTAAGAGGAAACCTCAGCAGATATGGCACAGAGTACTTATGGAGAGATCCATTGCTGCAGCTGCTGTTACTGCTGCAGCTGCTGTGATATAAATAGGGAATGAGGAACAGATTTATGTACATTTCTGTTGTATAAATCTTAACATTCCCTTTTTGGTAACTCAAACTCCAGAACTGGTTGGATCAGAAATGTGCCTGCATGGTGATGTCAGCACAGTTCATCCATTAATTGGTGAAGGGTTATAAAAGCAAAGTTCTACAGAATTACATAGTGACAGTTCCACAGTCCAGTGCAGACACCTGTCAAGCCAAGCCATGTCGGCACAGAGCAGCTGGAGCCATATCCAGGCTGGCTGGGTTCTGCTGGGAAGGTCTCGCAATCCCTCACAGGCAAGGACAGACAACCCAATGTGTGACATGAAACAGAGCCTCCTCTGCAAGCACAAAAATTCAGCCCAGTAGGGAAAAATGCATACAAACGTATTTAAATGGTGGAAATTATCTTTCTTGTTACACTTTTTTTTTTTTTTTTGAGAGACAGAGAGAGAGAGAGAGAGACTATTTAAAGAGAGTATGGTTTTTAACTGGTGATAATAGCTCCCTGCTGATAAAAGCTATCTGTGGCATACTGAGCAGATGGCAAAAAGAAACAACAATCTGTTTCTCCTCATATGTCCTCCATAGCAGCTTAGAAAGCTGGAGCTTTCTGTATAGGTGAAATTTAAATACATTTTTCTTCTTTGTCCTTTTCTGCCCCTTCCTCTTGCCAATACACTGCACAATGAATTCCATCCCTCTAGGGAACTATACATTATTTCCAACCACACACAAATGAAATCACAAGCTGAAGAAGAAGCCAAGCTATCAAAAAAGAAAGGGATTGGGAGAGGAAATTGTATATACATTGAGTGTGCCTGAGTGTTTCTCAGCTGGAAAGTAGAAGAATGTAGAATTTATTCCATAAATTGAATTATTTTCCGTCTTCTCACTCCACAGCTGTTCATAGACACACCAGTAATTGTGGTTACACTGTGGAAATACATTGCAATCCACCAGCTCACTGAGATTCATTCACCCCAGATTGCTGCAAAAAGTCCAGTGCATGATCAGCCATGCCAGAATCTCTCCAGCAATGATTCCTAAATTGCATCTGGTTTGTTTGCAGTGCAGCAAGGAGTCCTCCAACAAATCTCCTGCACAACCGCAACATACTCTGTCAAGAAAATGAAACTAAAGGCATGAAATAATTAAAAACTGGAAACATTACCTTGTTTATACATTGGAAAAACACTGGCATGAGGACACTATGTAAAAAGAGTCCTTGGACTTCCTTAAGACTAGGAATTCCTTCAAACTAAAAAATCCCAGTGTATAAAAAACCAAGCCTGAACAGAAACAAAAGTCATGTAAATGAAGTGCTATTCCTCCCGTCCCAGGGAATAGCCTCACTATTATCAGCAGAAAGAAACCTGTTCACTTACAAAAGCTCTGATTCATTTGCAGAGAGAAGGAGGAAGCTTTTTTTGCTTGCTTTCTAACACCTTGCTAACTTCTAACTTCTGTCTGCTGAAAAGGTCCTGAAGAGCACCTAAGTATTTCTAAGTATTTGAAATATGTCGTGATAGTTATCTGAAAACAGTTAAGTGTATATCATGCAAGTCTGGTCTTTATAAAGTGATTCAGAGTACATCTCTTAAAGGCACAGCAAATTTCTCATCTGCCCTACATTTTACCAGAGGAACATCCTACATCCCAGGCTTTGCAAGTTAGTACACACATACTGGAAAATAGGAAAACATTAAGAAAGAGCACAAGGAAGGAAACAGTCTGAAAACTAGCTGGAGTCTCAAAAAACTAATCCAGGTGCTTGCAGTCAGCAGAATTTAATTTTGACACCCCGGTCATGAGGCAAGAGCTTGCCTTTGGGCATAGAGACAGGAAGGATGGGGTGAGAAGGACATGGGGAAACTCTGAGGAGAAGAGGTCAGAATGTCTTCACTGTCCCATTGGCAGAACTATGTCTGCTCACCTACTCTTCTCTCTGGCTTGCACAAAACAGGATGCATGACAACGGCTCAGTGCTGTGGCAGCACTGCTGCCTGTCACAGCCAGCTTCTCCCAACCCTAGAGCCAGGTCCCACCTGAGTTACACACAATATCCAGTGATACCACTCGAACTGGGAAGAACTTCAAGCGTGTAACTATATTTTTATTACAGCCTTAGTATGAAAAGGTTTTCTCACAGTGGAGTAGTAGCAACACCCTAATTCCAAATTGTAAAAGTGTTTCAGTGAACCGTGGCCTGCAGAAACAACCCAGTATTGCCAGTATAACTATACCAGGTAGTAGTGACATGCAAAATGAAATTCATCTACCAGAAATTTAGACACCTAACGCACTACTCATAATTTGACCACTTCCACTTGTTTTCCTCTGCTGATGATAAAAGGAGCTCAAAGTGACCTACTGAGATGTGGACATGCACCTGTGCATTTGTGCAGGTCACCAGACAAGTGCTGCTCATTTGAAAATGATGTTGCAGCAGTCAACATAAACATAATTTGCCTGATCTAATGTTATGTGCTAAACAATCCTCATGAAAAAACATGCAGGTAGTGATTAAGCACAGCTGATACTTTTCTCAGAGGTACTGTAATATTCAAATACAGTACTGATCTGATATCACCGAAGGCAGTGCAGTGAGTTATGAAGGGATGGGAGTGCTATCCTTTCAAAGACACAATTCTCAGAGAAGATGATTATTACCTTAGAAATTATGTAAGTAAAAGCTTTTCCGTGGCACGTATTTTTGTACAAAACACAGTTCTGTCTGTAATGGAAGTTTTAATGGCTCATATTGTATTCATCATCAAGGCAGGAAAAAAAATACACAATTCCTCTTTGGCAGTGATGGCACACATATGTTTTCTTTCCAATTTCAGATAGTTGAGTCATTTCGGGGTTTTTAACGCATTTATCTACTGTCTAGTTTTAGAATCTTTGTGGGGAGCACAAGGGATAAGGAGATCAACTTGTAGTACGAAAAATCCACCTACCTTCATTATTAGGGGTTGACAGGGGAATGGAAGGGAAGGAGTCACATTTGGCAAATTTAAATATATTTTTTTAATTATGTTCTTTCTACTCAAGACTTGACTTTCAAAGAATTGCAAAAATCTTCTATTATGTAGAGATTTTACCTCAGTAGATGGGGTGAAATTGTACCTGATACTTGCTCCTTAAATTCAACGAAAAGTCCTTAAGAAAAGTCCTACTAATGTGGATTTTGAAAGGTACTTTGAGAGGTATTGACATTGCCCATCTTCCTGATTGATGCACTCAGAAGAGCTAGATTTGCAGAGAAAGACCTTCATCACTTTCTGCACTCTCACTCAGGGAGAAGAGGCAAAATATCAACGAAAATATTTGAAAAATGTGACTGTCTC
This sequence comes from Orthonyx spaldingii, assembly GCA_013397795.1. Taxonomy (NCBI): domain Eukaryota; kingdom Metazoa; phylum Chordata; class Aves; order Passeriformes; family Orthonychidae; genus Orthonyx; species Orthonyx spaldingii. The sequence goes on along the minus strand of VZTJ01005393.1, from coordinate 953,061 downwards.
AAGTGGATCACAGTGGGTGGAAAAGTGGAGATGTGATTTGAGGAGAAAAAAGATGCACAAACTCACCATATTATTGATGTGGATAAACACAGATTGACATGCTGAAAAGCATGTGCACACTGTGGAAAAAACATCATCATGTCCCATTCTTTGCAGCTCATTAATCTGAAAACAAAAATAATATTTAGGTTACTCAAAAAGAAAACAAAATCCTACACACAAAGAGGAAAGGGGTGGAAAAAGATTAAATAGCTTTTTGCAGAACTTCATAGTTCAGTAACCTTTCCCTTTTTCAAGAACAAACCATGAACTGAAGACATATGGACAAGTTTCAGTTGTGTTATTTATTAATACAAATGTTCCTGAGCATGCTTTTTCATAAATTTCATAAATCTTCCAGTAAAATGTTTTATACCGCAGAATGAATGATCTTTTTAAATGATTTATCTTTGTCATTACTGCAAACCTGACCTAGTCTGCTTATCTACATCGAAGCTTCCTTAGGACTAATCAGCTGCCTCTCTTCACTGTCTCAAAACCCCTTGTTTTGTCTTCCTTTCAGGATTTTCTAAGTGACGAGAAAGAGCACAAAAGCCAGGAAGACAGATAAGGTTTTAGAAAGCTATAAAAACAATGAAAGTCATTAAACCTGTTAATCAACATACTACATGCACATGGGGGAAATTATTTTTGATAACATTGTGTCAATTTTCCCAGAAAACGAAAGAACTAAAAGTGGAAGATACATGTTCATATTAATAAATATAGTCTTTGTAATTAGAATCTGCTCCTATAGTATTTACTCATGCCCCTGTAGGACTGACCCGTTGTCCACCATGTGCAATGCGACTACACCTATCACTGGGTTAACCCCATAATTTGGATGTAGATGAAAGCACGGACAGGCCCTATATAGGTCACTGGATAACTCATTTATTCAAAACTGAAGGACACATTTGAATCACAGACAAGTTTATGAGTCATGTCTCAGAGCCTGCTTTTATGGATCAAGATCATCAACTTGTACATGGGGCGCTCCCTAGAAAATTCGCAGTTTAACAGCCACATTGATAAGCATACTTCCTACTGGATGAGACAAAACAGACTTTCATCTAAATCATTACATGGTTTTCCAGAGACCCTTCACAATCTCTAAGGCTTAGAAAAATGAAGCAGTGTACGATACTTGTGAAGAAGTGCTCAGTGTAAAAGCTAGCTGTCTCAGCCTATAAAAAGGAATTAATGTTCCTAACTTACAGGGCTTTCCTGATATTATTTTTTTCCATGAAGCAGGACCAAAGTTCTTGTGACAGCAAAGTTTTCCAAAGGCAAACTATTTCCACATAACATTTCAGCTTTGCTGGCAAGGAGAACACTGGTTCCTAATAAGTTTTAAATTATTTCACTCTAGCTGAGACCCAAAACAGGGTTTCACCTACCAGCAGTACCACTGAACAGATGGTAAGAGCTGTTTTCAACTCCAAGGTCTTACATACCTGCTAGAAAACAAGAATATTGCACGACTTTTTCACTTTTATTTTAAAAAATATGCATATATATATGGGTTTTCCAAATCATTCGTTGTCTTTTTGTATTTTGATGGCTTGGTTACCAAAATAACTATCATCTATAGATTGTAATATTGTATAGTATGGTTAAAATCACTACTGATCAGTTTATAGGAACATGAATGAAAATGGACAAGAGTGTTTCATTCAGGTGCTCTCTAATATTTTAAACAGAAGTAAAAGTGAGAATTGAGAACTTCAGCATGATCATCAGGATGAACATGGTAGATGGTACGTAATTAAAAAATAGAGTTTGACAACTGACTTCAGGTAGCTACAATGTTACATGTTTTATAGAGGTATTTGGTCTGCCCCAAAACTAGAGGCATAGTCTTCAGAATTGCCTCAAAGTTTTAAAAACACAGACCTCTAAACAAAAAGAGAAATGAAATAAAGTGCAATTGAACACATTTCTACACCTATGGAAAAGGGAACCACCTGGAAATTACTGATACGTAATTGTCTTTCACGTTCACTTTCCTCTCAATGCCTATTCCTTTCTTCAAAAATCTGGAGCTGACAGCTTAGCTCATTTGCCCGTTTTTGTCCTCACAGCAGTGAATTTTTTCCCTTTCCATCCCAACCTATCTTAGAGTGATAGTGCATGTGTGTGGGTGTTCAAGCAGAATTGTTACCACTTGTTTAACCCTTTAAAACAACATTTCTGGTGTGTAAACAAAACACACAAAGAAACAAAATAAAGGGTAATTGTTTTCTTGGCACTGTGTGCTACAGCAGCTTCTTCTTTGACAGAGCCCATACTGAGTGGCCGTGCCTCAAGCTTGAATGGGTGGGTTTCTGTTCATAATTTTATCCTTCTGTGAGTTGGATCAAATTACTGGCAACTAATAGTCAGAAGGATTTTCAACCACTATAAGGTTAGAAGAACAGACAAGGTCAAAAGGGTTTCTTTTGTATTCTCTTCTTTGTCACAACTTAATAAGTATGCAAACATCTTCTAGAATAGTAACTGTCTAGCATTAGATTGCAAATTTTGCTACAAGTGTTGACTACTCTACTAATAGGTTGTAACTCATGAAAATACTTCTTTTCCTGCTGCAAGGAAATATTGCAAAAACAGTCCAAAAATCCCAAACCCTGCTAAACTAGTCCAAACTTAAAATATTTATCAAGGTGCACAAATGTATAGTCTCCAAACCATACAAAGGCTTGTACGCCTGCAGCATGCCTGCAGCTTATAGCCTGTCAGTAGCCCCAGCTACAGTGAAACTATTTGTAATCTTAGTATAGAAAAGGTAGGCAAGTGCTCTGCTGGACTCAGATGAAACTATTCCTCACATAAGAAAACAGGGCTGCAAGCTCATGCCAACTGCCTTACATGCTTGAAGGTTTAAAGAGTCCTCAAAGCACTGAAAAGAAATGTCAAATGAACTAGGGTCAGCTCAGGGTTTGAAGGCCAAACCAAGCATAATTTAATTTTTTTTGCTCAGGCATTCTCTGGAGCAAATTCAACCAAAGCCCACTCAGGATATTTGATGCAACAGATAAAATGCAACAGTAAGAATTAATCTAGCATTTCATTCAAGTTAGTTGGAGAATTTATTTATATCTGTTCTGTAATATAAACTAACTAACTTCCAGCTCTCTTCCATCCATGAGGTCAAAAAGATCTTGTGAGAGATGAGAGGCCTCTGATCACCATTCCTCCATGCATTTAGGGAAAACAAAATCTTTTGTGAACCACGGTAGTTTAATCAAGGGTATTCACATCCCAGATCACTGACAGCTTAAGACTTGAGCAAAGGGAAAAAAACCAAAAGCCCTCAACCCGTACTTGGAATTCAGGTATTTTTTTCTGGGAACCAGCTGCAAATAAAAGGATTTTAGAGTGGGCTGAAACACAGTTGTATGCATGTGTGTGCTGCCAAGAGAAACAGAGGAAAGCAGAGAAAGCCTGAAACAGTTGAAATAAATCCAAGAGCATGAGCAGACAGCCCCGATGAGCAGAAGCCTGGCTGAATGCAGAGAGCTGAGTTGCACATGGAGGAACATCCCTGTGCATCTGCGTCACCTGAAGGCCATGAGAATTTGCTCAGTAGCAGCACACAGTGCCAAGGAGAAACTCCTTGGGCACCTCCCGTGTCTCAGGCTGGCAAAGGTGAATGGGTCTTTGTCATAACGGAGCTTTCCAGGGCAGCTAATTAGCATCTATTGTGAAAGCGCTGTTTAAACTGTTGGCTCTGCAAACGTGGTTTCTTCCCTAGAGGACACAGGTGGCCCTACATATTCCTGTTCTCATGTGTGGCATTTCAGCCTTAAGAAACTGCCTCATCTGCAGCAGCAAGCAGGGAACTGCTGTCACAAGAGACCTTTGCTCTTGACTGTGGCTGTTAGTAACACCCTGAGAGCAATTCAAGTCCAAAGATGCACAATCATGCATTCCTGTAGGCAGACCACAAAATGTCCCCTATTCCTATCCAGAACTGGTGATCTTACAAGTCTACTGCATGAAAATAAGCCAAGTTTTCCTGCGACTATTCCTCTCATTTTGATAGTTTGGATTAAAAGTGAGAACATTTGAAGCACTTGGGAGGAGCAGGAAGTAAAATAACACTATTATGCCTTTTACAGGCTGTGACTCTTGAAAGAGGTTACATGATGTCAAACTGCTGCTGAGGAAAGCAAGTAAAGGAGAGAGAAGCAACTCTAACAGCCGCAGATGACATACAGCTACCTGGCTGGCCAAGCTGACAGGAAGCCTCAAGAAAAATTTTTACCTCATGTTGCCACTTCGGTTGATTTGTGACAGTTTCCTGAAGAAAAGAGAATAGAAAAAAAGTGGAATTTACAAGAACTAAAATGTTCAGCATTTATAGGCAGTGGGCACCCTGTTGTTACTGTGAGCAGGAGCTGGGTGGGTCTAAACAGCAGCCACAAACAGACTAACACTACAGAGAATTCCTTTCTGTCAAAAGTATCATCTGAAAATGATTTTCAGGTTAACAGACACTTTACAAAATTGAACAGGTGCATCAAGACAGCCATGAAAAATTACTCGGTACTTAATGTCTTTCATGGGGATTATTTCAGTGAATTATTACACAGATTGATGCTCTGTTCCACAGGTTTATCCAAATATCAGTCTCTGAATAGCTCAGAGGAGGAGTTTTCTACTGAGGGGATCTGTGAGTTGTTTCCTCAGAAGTGGCTGCGTTAGACCTAACAATCCATGAATGTCAAACAGTTGCAAATGGCAAAATTTTTAATAAAGGCTATGGAGCATCAGGATGGAAGTTTTGCACACGGATAAACTGTTTATTTGCTAGAAAATAAAAATATATTTCAATGGATGTTCCTTCCTGTGTTTTCATAAGGGCCAAAACAACAAAGCTGCATACAGAGGCATGGAGGAGCTGGGCTATGCCTCTTGCAGGGAAGTTTCAGAGCATCAACATCTTCCCAGGTCCCTCACTGCTGAGAGCCTATTCACCAGCACAGCCTCTTCACCAGACCTCTTCTACTGAAGTGCTCAAAACAGCAGCAGTGTGATGCAATGGTTAAAAGTTTCTTCTTCCCCTCTGCTCCCGGATGTCTTTTGTCTGCAGAACTCCCGCACTCACAGTCTAGTTCCTTGCCAGCACCATAAAGGATGCACCTCGTGCTGCATTTCCCCCACAGGAGAAAGCCCAGGGGGTCTCACAGGCTTTAAGGAAGCCTCTGAGAGGACTTATAGCTGCAGGATGGGACTGCCAGATCCTGCACAGAGTGATGGAGCACTCACTCCTGCCTTAGGAGGGAGGTGACTCTGAGTCACTCCTGCACTCCGCAACACCATAAAATACAGGGTTCTTCCCACCCTGTGTCCACTCATTCTAGCATGACACAGTGGCCATCTGGGAGGGATTGCAAGAGGTCATTTCATCTTTCTTCTTGCCCAGGGTAGGATGCTGGTGACTCTTCTGGCAGGAGAGTTTGGGACTAGTTGAACAAACTAGTTGTTTGACTAGTTTGTTCAACTAGTCCCTAAAAACCCCCACCACATCCCCAGGCATTTTGTCTCACAGCACCTACAGCCCAGAACAGGAGTGCTACTACTTCTTGCTCTATCCTCTGTAAACCAGAATATCTATTTCCTTTTTCTCTTGGCATTTGAATTAATTTCCCCACCCTTTCACAAAAACCTGAATCTCAAGACATTGCACCTTCCCAACGATTTTGTCCTGTGGCTGTTGCTCTCACAACCAAATGGCCAGAGATTGTGTTCCTGAAAAAATTTCAGATTTCTACTGTCCACCTAATTTATATTTTTATCTTGGTGCAAGTGATTCACACAGCCTTGCCTTGCTGCTGTCAAGAGCTAATATGAGGAGCATCAGAGCCTTCCCCAGGTCCCTCTGGCCGACCATGACAGTATTTCTACCAGAAACCACATTTTAGGGACAAAACTTTCACCTCTTCAAAGGAGCCAGTGCTTCCCATCACAGCCAAACTGCAAGAGTCCCGAGGGGCTACCAATTCCCAGTGCTGTGGGCATTAGGAGGCAATGCAGACCTATTCCTTCTCTCTTCCAGCATTCATACACCCTTGAATGTGGCTGAACCAATACAAAAACAGAACCATATTCTAGCTCTCCAGGAAAGGAGAAGGCGCTTCCCCAGAAAGAGCAACATAATATACACTTTTGCACCCACAAGAGAGGAGCTCCAGGAACACAACCGACATTAAAAAAGGCTAACTGAGGAGTGTCTGAGAAAATACTGCAAGGTCTTGACCATGAAACTCTAAAAAGAAAAGGAGATCCAAAAAATCTATAAATAGGAAAAGTCAAAAGCGATTCTTGCCTAAAGGATTTAAAACATGTTAGAATGAAAGCCCCAGAGTCACACTACCTTAATTTGTTAATTTTTCACAGGAAATAAATTTATGATAATATTTTCCTGAAGACAGTTCATTATTCTGGTCTTATTAAAAATCAATAGTCAGGAAGACTCCACTGTTATGCTGTCTTCTGTATACTAATTAAATCCTTTAACTGCATTCAGACAGAATAATTGCACACTCCAGGATGCATGAGTACCTTGTTAGAGCTTTCTCCTGTGTCTTACAGTTTCCCAGGGTGCTATAGTCTCATTTCTAGCCACATCTATCAGTCAAACAAACCTCCAGAGCACAGTATTATTTCCCTTGCAACAATTATATTATTGCCTAGGGTATCTTGACCTAAACCAGACAGCTTTTAGAAAAGGGCATTTTTATTAAAATAGAGCTTTTCTCTCCTTAGGATAAAATCAAGAAACTGCATCCTTATCAAATATGAAATAACCTCATATAAACTCTACCTTTCAGGGAATTTAGAGTCTGAATGTTTTGTTTTTGTGGAGGTATTGCATGTGGAAAACCAGCTTATTATGTCTCCCACATCTGATACTCAACATAAAATGCTCTCTGCACTAAATAAAACCCTGTACTTCCACTTTCTCTGGTATGAGTAAACAGTTTTCCCTCCTGATCATCTGCCTGCCTGGATTCAGTCACACAAAAAGGACACCAAAATGCACAGTGCAGTTTTTTATCTTCATTTCTGATATATTTAACAAACATTGGCTGCTCTACTTACAAGCTTCCGCAGGGATGTGTCATGACTATATTACTTAAACAGAAAATTAATAGATTGAAGCAAAAAATATTCTATCAGTAGCCCCAAATTGCAGTAGCCATAGAATGACAACAAAATTAAGATTTTAAGAAAGAGCTAAAGCTTAATTTGCTCACCACGTCTGCTAACAAATTGCTAATATTACTTGTAGTCTCCATTCTCATAGTGGCTGCACAGAGATATCATTACATCCAGATTGGTTTTTTCTTTTTTTATATATATACACTGCCTACAGTGTAATGGAATAAATTACCAGTTATGGATTCTTCAAATGCCCACAACTTTCAATCACTCCCCTGCCTTTTCATTTTCAGTAATTTCCTTTTATTTTTTAAAACCTGAATTAGAATCTATATACAGCTGTAAGAAAAAAATTCCACTACTTTCATTCTCCTAGTATTTTGTATTGATTTTAACATGATCATGTTTGAAAGAGTGAAGTGCTGGAAAATATTTGTCCTAAGCATTCAGAAAAATCTAGTATTTATTATAATTTTGACCTACTACTCTCTTACCATCCAGGAAAATCCCTGAATACTTAAACTTAGATGGCTCTCAGGAAGAATTTCTTAATTTCAAGTCACTGCAAACATGTAAATATTGTGCTGTGCTGACTGATTTCATTCTCCCTTCTTTCTTCCGACACAGTTTTTGCTCCACCATCTCTTCTAACTTCAGTTTCAATGCATGTCAATTTTAAGATTTCATTCTCAGTGAAATGAAGTATGTAGTGGATAAGTTAGCAGGGGTTTTCCTCTTTCCAGGTAGGAGCATAAATAAACCTAGCCTTAGTGATGTGAAATTCGAATGCTGCAATATTCCAAGAAGACGTGATTGCCTAAAGAAAAGTTAAAAGCAAGGTTTTTTAATTGTGTTGATTCGGGGAGGGGGGGAAGCCCCACCAATGCACCACCTGTAAAGAAGAAATTTTGATTGTCAGAATCAGGAAAAGCAACACTGAGGATCCATATCATCCAGATCTCCCCTGTAGTGCATGGGTGAATGCGATTTTCTCAGAACTAGGGTTTCTCTTCTTTTGGTGTAATAACTGTCTTCTAAGGGGAAAAGTTGCAAAATAAGCATGATTGATTTAATAAGATTTAATAATTAAATAAGCAGTCAAAAGAAAATGGCAACACTACCAGAATTAAAACACACAAGCTGCATTTCTGTCTCATCTGTTTAACCCAGCAAATTCTCCCAGCAAAACACCTCAGCCTCAGAAAACCGTTTTTTCCTTCAACCTCTTTCCTTCAGAATCGTTTTCAAACCTTCCATGCCTGGCCCTCCAGGAACAATTAAGGCAATTGAGAGTTATTTAGAAGCAGAGAGAAATACAATCCATTTGACTTCCCTCTGAAGAAACACACATACAACAACAGGAGAGGAAAGGGGGAAGTGACAGACAGAAACAACGGAAAAGGCAAAGAGAGGGCAAGACAGTCTTTTGATCAGCAGATATAGCTTTTCTGTCTGCAATTTAGAGACCACTCAGCCACAAAACCTTATCACACCAGCCTGTCACTCTTATATCAATCCCTCAACCCTCCTTTCTTTAATTTCCCTCTTTTCTTCTTCTTTTTTTCAGTCTAGATTGTGCTTAAAAAGGTGGTCGGACATTTCTAAAACTCTTTAAGTAGCAGCAGTGGCCTCTAAGGGCCCTTGCTATGAAAGACATATACTATTCCTCTTTTTAACTCATCACTCTTTTGCTTGTGTTCAGAGATATTGAAGACACACAACTTCCAGCCCTCCCAGCACTCGAGGTTAAGGTAATGTACATCTCCATTGCAGAGACACTCTCTCCTATCCTTTACCTGAAAATATGCTCCAATATCAGTGACAGGAAGTGACCTGTTCTTTGATTCACTCTAAAAGGTGCCATTATCATTTAGCAAATCTAGTTCCTTAATACATCTGCTCTATTTAAGCAATCAAAGGGTCCTACGACAACCACAGAAAGACACAGACTCTGATAGGAGCAATTAGGTGTAAAAATTTAAAATCAATAGCAGGAGGAAGTGCTAAAATAAATGAGATACCAAAGGGGTTCTGCCTTGCAACCTCCACTTTATATTGCAATAGCTCAAAGACCAGTAACCCTGGGCAAATGCAGGCATGGGATTCATTTATACTTCCAAGTAGGAACTTGTCTGATATAGCTTTAAAAATATACATTGCAACAGCGATTCAAAAGTGGTAGTACCTTAGGCTGTTTTAAAAAGAGCATGTTTTCCACCAAATTGTGTGCTACTCAGCTTCTGCTCAAACAATAGTGTTTCCACTGTTCAACAATATGCTTTAACTTGTGGTAGATAAAAGGTCCTGCAGAAGTGCACACAGATATCATTTAGTGTTCCCCTGCTGTTAGTACAAACAGGATTAGTGGCTATTAGTACAAACCACTGCTTGTTTGCAGGCTGGAGGCTCCTACACACCTCAAACTTAAGCAGGTGACAACAGAGAACAAAATTCAACCCATGACCAATCACAGCCTTAAACTGCACCAGACATGACCACTGGTGGGACCCTCTGGGACTATCACAGCATTAGATTTTTAAGATTTTTGTTTTCATGGTGTTGCACTGGCACACACTGAGACACACTGCACAGTCCAGTCAGAAGATATGAGACCAAATCAGGAACCACTGGATAAACACTGCCCCTCCTTGACAGCAGTCAGAGAAGGTAATCATAATGCTGGTAAGCTTCAAATCTGTGAAGTTATGATGTTGTTCTGCCTTCCCAGGGAGCACTTACACATATGGCTGAATAAATGATCTTCTAAACTTTTAGAATACAAAACTATAAGAAAATTGTCCTGAAAGAGTATTTTGTCAGGGAGAGAATCATTGGCATGTCCACAGGGACATTCTGTGTCTCATGTGTCACAACAAGCAGCTTTGCCACAACTTCACACTCAGACCCTTGCAGTCTTTTCCCAGACTGGACCTGTCCTTGCACAAGTGCCACTTTACAAAAGATCCTGTCACAGAGACAACTTGCTATGGGAAGAAAAATGTGCTACAACTCAAGGTGATGTGTAGTTTTTTCCAACTGGGCAAAAACAAGCCAAAGAAAATGTCCTTTTTAGGCGAGTGAACTGAGTTGGCAAAATTGGTCCCTCAGGTAATATATCAAAGGCAGGAAAAGAAACCACAAGAGCTGAAGATTTTAAAATAAGAGGGTATAACTGAAGAACTGACTTCTAGAAGCCAATTCAACTGTCTTATCTGTAAGAGAGTGAAAGTAATCCTATGCCAACAAAATTCCCTGTAAGTATTCGTATATTAGCTTTTGTGTTGGATTTTTCAATTACAATCTCAGCTTAAATTTATTCTTTATTTCCACTTCAAATATATTAGATCATGAGTTTTCCATATTAAAATTCTCCCTGAGCTGGTGCCTTTTCAGTGTTCTGGACACACCTTACACACCAAGTAGTGGATGAAGAAAACAACGCAGTTCCTTCAATGGCAGGGTTATTTGACTTCAGCTACCAAACCATAACAAGGTACTGGGCTGATGCATTCTCCTACTGTAAAGGTAAAGTACTTTTCACCCAGGAGCTAGGTGAAAACCATCACCAGTGTTTCTGCAGTGACAGACCAGTGACTAATTTACAGTGGTATGATATGTTCATACTTTGCTAGCATCACTTGCATGAACAATGCCTTGCATGCATTACGCTGCAGGTCTGGGACAGATTATGGTGAAATACATACAATGCAGTGTAAACTGTAATTTCAGAAAAGAAAAAACATAATGCCAGAGAATGTAACATCAATGAATACAACAAAAATTTACAAATATGAAGAAATCAAAAGAAACAGCACCTAACTCCACCTTCATGCTTCAGTTATGCACGTGGCACGAACTCATCAGAGGCAGCTGTATTTCAGCGGCAAAGGAAATGTCACAATCTTGGATGTTTACTCAGCTTTGAGAAACTGAAAAAAGCAACAGAAGGGAGACATTGGTTTCTGTTTGGATATGCACAGAGAGCAGCCAGGCTCAAGGATCCCATTTAGCAGCTAGATATTGGAGCAAATGGTTCAGTCAGGCTACCTGGGAAGGTTACCCTAAGGACACAGAGCATCCGCACTCTGCCTTCCAGTCTTTGTCCACCAAAGAGGATACATCCGACATACGACCACCAACACCACAATTAGGCCACATACCACATCACCCTACAAATTTAAATCCATTGATTCCTATGTTAATACATCTCTGAAGTTTAACATAACCACTCTGTGAAAAGCTTTATGTAGATTATTTAGCAGCTCCCACTGTTGCCAGCAGCCTACATGGCAGTTCATGCCCAGTCAGCCTTCCTGGAGCTGCACTGCTGAGACTCTGAAGGAGAAATGTTACAAAACAGGAATTAAAAAGAGGTTTGTGGATTCAGTAAAACCAAACCCAGAAACATGACTTATACAAGAGCTGCTTCATAACCCCTCTACCATTTGGATAGAGGTATGCATTACTTCAGTTGCATTTACTTAGGAAGCCTTGTGTTAGTGCAGTGTTAAGCGTACTGAAATTCCATTTAAAGACTTGCACAGGACATGAAGAGGGGATGAAGCAGAGGAGCTGGCTCTACAGGTGGAGGGACTCTAAGCCAGCCTACTCCAAAAACAGATTTTATCTCAAGCTAAAAGAAGAACAAAGAGCTCCACATAAGAAAACAATTATTTTTAATCTGACTGAACAAGGCTTATAGGGAAAAGATTCAGTCACAGCCATAAGGCACATCCATCTACTCCAACAAGTGCAGACAGATCTGAATGCCCCTCTACTACTTGCTAGAAAGACAGCTCTAGTCACCAAAATGCAGTTTTGCATGCCATGCAGCATCTCTCTGGCTCAGATACAATGCTATGCCAGCATTGCAGACAACTCCAAACCAGCACTGGCATAATTCTCAGCTGCCTGTGCAGATGCAGCCACACGCACCTCAGGAAATAGCATCTTGTAGGTTGATCCCATTATCTGTGACATTTTAGCTACTGGCTTCAGTTTTCTGAGATCCAGGCAGCTGTGAGCCCACAGGCTGGAACACGGTTCTGAGCAGAGCCCTGGGCTCTTTTAGCTGCCAAGGCCCTGAAAACACTGTCATCTTTGCTGTTCTCCTCAAGTGCCAGACAGCATGTGTGACACGTGATACATACTACAGCTAACCAGTGGAGAATGATAAGCTGTCTTCTCTCTCAATTTTTTCTTCCCTCTTTGTGATTAAATGTGTTTATACACACACCCCTCCCATTTACACAAAACTATCAGCTCATCTGCTCTATATTTTACTATTCAGCTCTCAGAAATTTCCAATTTGTGAACCATAACAGGGTGACAAGTAGTTTAACACATCAGACCAAAGTCACTTCAGCTGCAAAGAATTTTTAAAGGACAACACTCAAGGCCCATAGTGATCATTCAGGCTGTCAACATATTGCTAGCAATCAGTGAGCACCTGTCATTTCAAACTGCCAATAGATTTAAGTGCTTTGCAGAAGGTTGTGCTTAACTCAGGTTTTTTTTCATTTCAATGGACACTACTCAAACAAAGGCCTTACTTAAACTATGATCCAAAAAAAGAGAGAACAAGACTCAGCCCCAGTGGAATTCAGATGAATGAGGCTCTCAGTAAAGAATTGCAGTGGTGGTGGTATCTTTTATTAGACTAACTTCTACAGCTTGAAGTGTAGACAAGTTCCTTTTGGCATCTAAAATAGAAGTAAAAGATTGCAAATGCAAGCACAAGCTGAAAGCAATCACATTTTTATTAGATATGTATCAATTTGATCATCTTTGAAAGTAAAGTTAGCTTTACCTTACTGGAGCAGAGGGAGAGAGGAAGGTGATAAAGCAGTTGTCTCAGTGTCACAAACACACAAAAAGACTCAAGTAAAATACAGCATTTTCCAGAGGTTAAAATATTGCCTAACATTTGAACAGCAGAGCCTCACTTCAGCATGTCTTCTCCTCTGTACTCGTTATCACCCTTATCTCGTCTTTATTTGTGTTGCTCACTGGCTACAGCAGGACTCTTTTGGGCCCCAAGCAATGCAGAGCACAACCCCAGGCCTTCATCAGTGATGGGGCACCAGACCAGCCTCATGTGTGCTTTACAAGAGGATGAACTACTTTCTTGGGCAGTGTAAAAACTCTTCTGGGTAAAGGTGTCAACTTTCTCCACCAGAAAAGTCAGCATCCTAAATAATAGATTATTACCTTTTGAGTAACCCTTCAACAAACAGAAGCAGACTGTTTCATGACTGTGTGACTTGAATGGAAGTTGGTGCAATGCAATGATTGTTGTCTACAGTTCTCTCTCTCTCTCTCTCAGTCCCTCGAGTTTTCCTCTCAGTCCCTACTCCTTGATTCTTTCCACAGAGGGGTGGTATAGGATGCTGGTTCCTCAGACAAACAGGGTCAAGTTATTAATGCTGCAACCATACAATACTGGGTCCTCAGGAATGGTGGAACACAACTACAAGAAGCACTGAGCAGCTGTTGGGTGTCCTTCTGCCCCAGTGCAAGAGCAGTTGAGTTGAGATTTACTACTGTTCCAGTAAGGAGAGATTAACAAAAAAAGGGAGCAGTGCTATTCTACAGGCCTCTCTAGGATGGTGTTGTCTCCTGAGAGGTTGTCTCTAACCTCAGTTCTTTCTACTTTGCTGGCCAAGTCAATCGAGGGATAAAGATAAGTGTTCAGCTTCGTCACGAGGCTGGTCTAGTTAAACTCACAGACCCAAAAGCTATCCTGCCAGGACGAGGGGTGAGCCCTTTTCCTCTGTGCTTGGTCATAAGTCAGCCTAATATGATCAGAAGAGTTTACTTTGAAATCTAGGTGCACCACAGGGGCTTTTTTTTCAATTTTTTCAAAATTCTCACATATACACTCAGACTGCTCACTCTTCCTACAGCTAGCACACAATTGACACACTTCCACTTCAGTGGCCATCTTTCTCCTCACAATGCTTCTGTGGAAAGCTAGAGAGACAATGCATATTCACAGTTTTTTGAAAGGGGACCATAGTTCAGGACAGGTGTATGTCTGGACATATATGCAGCATTACAGACTAGTACAGGCAGGTAAAGGTGGCCAGCAGTGCTTAAAAACAAAGAGAAACAGTGAAAACCATAAGATGGCCTCTTGACCCTTTGAATACCCTTGTTACATATGGCATGGGGCATTGCACTGCTTCACCCTAGGCCGTGCTACACAGCTGGTACCCACAGGAGCATCCCAGGGACAGCAGTACCCACTGCCCTCATGCCACATGGCCCCATGCCAAATGCAGAGTTGAAGACACTCTCAGATGTCCGGATTTGTTCATACTCATCTTCCTCACATAGGCATATTCCTGCGGGGACAAACGTATCTTGTCTTTCACTGACAAAATGCGCTTGTGTTTGTCAGCACAAAGGAAGTTCACACAGCAGAAAGCAGCACTGTGCAAAAATATCCAGGCAAGCTTTGACAGAGATCAGGCGTTAAAATTACTAGTAATTAATTAAATGCTAATAATTAAAATTATTAGGCTAAATCAGCTCAAAAGCACTGTTCTAATATCTCTGACTAGATTCAACTACATAACTGGGCCTTTCAAATCTGAGATCTCCTTTCTGCATATCACTATATTGTACCAGGGTGGTCTAACCTCCTTGACAGGAGCAAGGTGTCACCCACAAATGGAGCTCAAGAGGGTGGAAAAAGTACAGACAGTTGAGAATGCTGGGGAGTGAAGGTCCCAAGGAGAGGACACACGTACTCACATGTGTGCACACACATGTCCAGAATCAGCTGCCTTCACATTTCCCCCACAGGCAGACAAAGCACTTCAGAATGTCCTGTAGCAGCAGCGCTTGGAGATACAAGGGACTGGCTGCTCACACATGGTCGTCACATGAATCTTCATCTTTTTTGCTACAAACCAGAAATTTTAATCCCTTGTGAAAACTGTGCCCTGGGTCATTCCCACTCTGACTCAAGGAAGAGTGGCTCAGGGAGCCACAGAAGAAAATTTCAGGCAGTCCCACAATCTCTGCCAACTCAGCAGGCAAGAGGCCACTTCTGCCCTCATTTCTGTATATGAGCATGAAGAAGGCAGAATGTTTCATAAAAGAAGGGCTAAGTCCACATGTGATGGAATGCACCTCTGAATGATTTCAGCTTGCAGTCTAATGCCAGTATGGAGTGAAAGAAATACAGCCGACTGCTGCTTGAGCAAGATAGACTGATAGTTGCCCAAGGTCATGCAGGCACATTAGGCTTTCTAGACATTTGCTTTACAATTAAAAAAAAAAAGTTTTATTGATGATTTGCATTTTATTGGTGATTGTCTTGGAATTTTTCTTTATATTGTCATTTTTCAAGGTTATAGGTCAAAGCTAAGAAGGGTAATCAAGCATGAAGGAACTCAGACGGCATGCAAAACAAGAAAGAACAACACAAACATTTTGACCCACATACAGTGATGATCAATAGGGAGCAGCATGTCTTCTATTGTTCACTGTCCTTGCTGATGACAGCTGTAATGATCAGCACTATACAGCCAAGGAAGGTCTGGCTTTGTTAAATGACAAAATACATTGGAAAGCATTGGCAAGGCACATAGTTTTAAAAAAACACCAACAAAAAACCTACAAAGCAACAACAAAAACCCACAATGAAAAAAAAATCAAAACACAAAAATGAAAAAAACCCTATCAAAATAATGACAGGAACCATGATTTTTCTAACCATTTATCTAGAAGAAAAGACATCTAACTTCAGCAAATACATAGGAAATTTCTAGGATTCTCAGAGAACAGGTTTCATTTTCCACATTGTCCAGGTTTCTCATGAAAACAGATATTTTCTTTTATCAATATTTCCCACATCACTCTATATTCTTACTGGGCATCAAAACTCCAGTCTACAAAGTATGCACAAATTTGCTTCTGTAGTTCCATAGGCTTATTATTACGATTCTGAAACTTGGAAATAAGGAACATTCAATATCAAGTTTTTCTAAAAGACAGTCACAAACTAGTGTAAAATATTGTCTAGAATGATTCTAACTGCAATCATCAGTGCAAGAACTAGGCAAAGCTGTCACATAATCTCAGCTTTTATAAGTGCTTTTTCACTTCTTTAACAATACGGAGTCAAATGGGAATGGGCTGTCATCCAGGTTAGTCATAATGTCTGGTACAGAGCAGAACCTACCTGTCAGCCCAGAAAATTTCAGATATATTTCATTAGTTACAGAGAGTAAAGGTCAGGGCACATACCAACACCTGCCCAATTGATTCAGAAATATCCAACGTTGAAATGATGCACAGCTACAGGGTATCCATTGCCATAAGGCAGCCAAGGATGCTGTGCAGGGGAACTGTGGCACATTTTATGCATTCTTGTATTTATTTCAAGCTGTCGTCTGAATTGTACTACCTCTTAACAAGAAATAGATAAACTCA
Source organism: Orthonyx spaldingii (assembly GCA_013397795.1). NCBI lineage: Eukaryota > Metazoa > Chordata > Aves > Passeriformes > Orthonychidae > Orthonyx > Orthonyx spaldingii. The sequence goes on along the minus strand of VZTJ01005393.1, from coordinate 936,411 downwards.
CTATGAGAGAACCTGATTTTTAGAACACAGCTATGGTTTGGACAATAAACAAGCTTCTATGAGAGATTAGAGATTATTTTTGAGTTTGACAGAAGCCTTCTAACTTTGATTGATTTAGCTTCTAAAAGTGACAGGAAATTCTTTTAAGGCATTATTTGGGGTTATTTATCCAAAGAGCGCTTCGGGGAAGTTGTACAATTCATGTATTGCAACAAGTAGTAAAGCTGCAGCAGTTGCTCACTTGGGGGTTATCAACAAAACTAAAATATATTCTACAGGTAAAAATGCACTGCTACTAGGAGATAACCTTCAAAGTGGTATGCCAAGATAATGAATCTGTTAATTAACTAGGACACTGGGTTCTAAGGAATACAGCTAGTAATGGTTCTGTCCAAGTGGTGGAAGGATTTGATGAGAGCTGGCAAAGTATGACCAAGACAGTCAGCCAGTGCCAATACAATGCTCTCCAAGTTGTCTGTTCTGCTAACTCCATTCATTAATGTCACAAATAACTTTAAGCAGTTCCTGAAAACAACAGGACCACATCTTTAAACATATACAGTCCAGAACTAGGATCAGGAAATTAAGAGTTATCGTGAGACAAAATTTTACTTGCATAGGCTGCACCAGGATGCCCTATTCATATAGTTAATAACTTTGCCAGAGTTGAAAGACAGAAAAAACATTTCTTTATAAGAAAAGTTGTAACATATGCTTGGAATGGGCATCTGCACTTGGGCCTGAAGGCCAATGTGTCTCAGAAATTAAGTCCTCTGCTTAGGAGTGGGGATCTGCATATGAAGACAACCTGGCTTATGGGCAACCCATGAGGTGGGCAACTGTGTGAATTGGCAGATAGAGCTAACCAGGACAATCACCAAACCACCAGCTAAAATACAGAGTAGATTTATTTCATTACCTTGCTAACCATGCATCAGAGACACTGCTGGGGACAGGCTCCATCAGACTGAGTTCATCCTAGAGAACAGGGCAGGGGGCCCCCACGGTCTGCCTCAGTATATGCAAGGGCTTTGTGCATGAGCACCTTATCACTAGGCTGTGCTTTTATGATCTCTTTCCCAATAGGAGGCTCAAACAAGTTTGTGAGAGTGTATTGTCTCTACACAGGCATTCTACTTCTCAAAACAGGCAGAGGATGAACAACATTAGGCACAGTAAAAGGAGTTTCCCCAAACTGACACACTTAGCATTCCCAGTTGCAAAGTCAATTTGAGCAAAATTATTCCCTCCTTGTCAAATCTTCTGGTTGTAACCCTTTCCTCCCAACAGCAACACAGAGACCAGCCAATATCAGCTGTGGTTCCCTAACGGTGCATCTGATCAACTCACTGCACTGAAACAAGTAGGGCAGGAGAAATGCTTTACGCAGATCTGAGCACAATGGAGAAGGTTCTGTGCCAGACACCGAGAGATTTACTGGATTTGTAACTAGTATGAAAGGTAATCAGTTTTAAAACCAAGACAAAACTTTCATCCAGCCACAGATGTTATACCCATCCAGGATCTTAGAGAACAGAGAAGACCACAAACCTTTTGGTCTCTCAGATCGGTTGGGAGACTTGTGAAGGAAAGTTGCACTCTACATTTTCTTCTTCCTCACGTTTACCCTCTTCCCTGTGTGTGTATCAGGTTTAATGCATTTGCTCTCTGGTATCTCCAGTCCAGATGGCCATACAATATGGTTTTCCTCTCCAAGTAATGGATTGGGATTTCAGGGCAGGCACTATGGTGCAGAGCGTGGTGTAGTTCCCCACGGCCATAACCAGCCCTGGCATGTAGGGGCAGCAGGGCTGGACTGCTGGGCAGGTGCAGAACCAGACATATTTCCATCACAGCCATCTTCCCAAGATGTGTCAGGAACTGTATGCTCATGACACACAGCCACTGCTGCACTCTCCTCCAGGAGCTGTGCAGCCAATGCTATCACCCTTCTTGTCACTCAACCACCTGTGTGCAGACTCTTGGAGACACCAAACTACTCCTCTGAATCCAAAGAAGCTTTCGTATGGGAGGTTTGTCTGAAAAAAACAGTGTACTGCGATTCTTGTAAATAGTATAATCTTATTTACAATATTGGGACTAACCCCAGTGCCAGGACAGATGGAGTAGTTGAGCGATTATGGATGCTGGGAGCAGATGAAATTCACTAAAAAGCAGTGCTGCAAGACTGTGATTTCCAGCCACAGAGCCAAGACCAGGCCTACCCTGTGTGTCTTGGAGGTGCTTCCTTCTGCCTGTAGCAGTGACTTACCTGTCACCTACCACTTCATTCACAGGTGGATATCAATGGGGAGAGGCACCCCTTGAATAGAAGGGATCCCAGCCACAGGTGCTGGCCAGCCTAGCCTAGCCTGCTGAGCTAGCTGTCCTTGGATGTCCTGGAAGAGGTTGTGGATGTCCCCCATGAAAAACAGAGCAGGAACAACCCTGGAGTGAAAGAGAAAGAAAGATAAATCCCTAGTGAATGCAGGGATAATGTGTGGTTCTATACTGTTCTGTTCTTCTCATTACATTAGTTGTTTCTATGTGTGATATTACAATACAAAGTCATAAAAAGCAAAATTCCCTAGACTTTGGTCCTCATTCTTTGCCTTTTCTAGAAAACTTTCTTACCTTGGCTGGTGGCAGTTTACCTGTCATCATCTATTGCTGAGTGATTCACTTTAGTTATATTATTCCTGTTTTATTTTTGCTTCTGAAAGGAGGTTCTTACAGATTTTTCATACAGCAGTAGTTCTATCTGATTTTATCACTTGTCAGATTTTAAAAAGAAACCCTGTTAAGTAAAATCTGAAAATTGTACTTCTCAGTTGTGTCAGATCTTGAATGGACAGGAAGACAACATCATTCACTGCAACATAAACCTTCATGCAGCTACCACTAACCGCTCATAGTCCTGAGCATGAAGAACTACAATTATCTCATCTTTGCATCTGAGGATCTGAAACCCCAAAGTTCCAGTGGGACTATCTTTCTCAACGAATAGACTAATAAACATAATCGACCGCATTGCAGTATTAGTTATCTCAATTAACAGGTAAACAAACCTACTCACTATTCAATCACATTTTTAATTAAAATTCCTGTGTGAAATTTACTGCAGTTATAAACCAGAAGAGTAATTAGTAGTGTGGCATAGACAGTTAGGACTTGGGTCATAATTAAAATAAATACTGCTTATTAATAAATAAATTGTCAACAAGCCAGTTCTGTGACTCAATAACAGTTTAATTCTGACCATTTATTTCTTCTCTTATAAAATGAAGACTCTAAACTTAATGTAACAGGGACAAAAATACAAAGAAAAATGGTGTCTGCTTGGGTCTTTCCCTTTCTCTGAAACTGAAGAACAGTACTGAAAACTGAAACAGATAGTAACTTTTCTGCCTGTTTCTCCACCAAGGCAAATGAATTACCTCTAGTAATAGTCAGCATGAGGCTCTGGAGTTTTTGTGTGATGGTACCAGGCTGTTTTTGCTTCAGTTGCATTCAGCAGAAATTCCTTCACAAAGACTCATGGGAAAAAGAAAGGAAGGTAGAAATGTCATGTATATCAAAAGACATGAAATATTAAGGAAGTGAAATCTTACAAAGAAACAAAGGTTTCCTTAGTAAGGAACCATTCCCTAATTTCCTCATCCAGCACTATGCATCTGTCCATGCTTTCTAGCTAATTCTCTTGTATTTGATACAGTGGTGGCTGCAAGCTGCATCCTAGATTCCTCTGGCTTCACATCCCAGACCGCTTGCACAGGGTTGTGAGCTAAAGGCAGATATTTCATCCTGTCTGGTGCAATCCTAACCAAATGCTAACCCTTCTTTAAATCCAACAACATTGCCAGTGCCTTTGTGATTGATGCAAACTGTAAATCAGAAGGTGGCAAACGCAAGAGGCATAAGCTGATCCATGGTTTTGCATTCAAACAACTCACACTGGTGGCATGGGGCAACTCACCAGAAGACAGATTGAGTTTAGGAGAAAAGCCTTGGAAGCACATATGTAAATGGACACAAACACCAACAGGACTTTGGTCTGAGCTGAAAAGCCCAAACAACTAAATAAAGCAATTTTTTTAAAAAAAGCAACAAACTCACATTCAATCCTAGCCATAATAACATCCAGAGTACGTTAGGGGTGAATGTGGCAACCGGGCTCTCCAGTCAGTCTGACAACAAGGAACATCTCAGCTGGTCTTTGATTTTGCTGTTAGCCCATAAAATAATTTCAAAAATCTAAGCATTTTAAGGTTTGCTTTTTTTCAGATATAACATGTTGACATGATAGAGAAACAATCACAGTCCATGAGACACCACAGTGAAATCCAGGTGACCACAGCTTAAAATTTTGAGAAAGGCTTTTTTGCCTAATTTGCCTAGTTTTGCATCAGTAATGCTGCAGCACCAGTCTCAGATTTCACTGGACTGTAACAAGAAAAGGACCTTCTGGAGATCCAGAAACCACAAATGAGGACGCAGTTATGTAGAGACCAATGGCTCTCTGAATCAATCGAAGGTGAAGTTACCTAGACCGTGCAATAACGATGCCTCGGCAAGACCATGTTTTCCAGACACAGTTGTTTAATTGTACTAAACTTGAGACTGCAAGCTGACTGTTAGGTTTTTCTTTAGGCCGCTTCAACCTTCTACAAGCCTGACCTTGCTACAGGAACACGGGCATGAAGGAGATTAATTATGGCAAACACACAAGTAGGCTGTGAGAGCTGAGGGTTAAGGGTTTGTGAATTTTTATGTGAAACACCTGCCTCCTAAAACATCAACTGAGAACTTGCACCAGCTGAGAAAGGTAAGCATTAAGAGTGTTCATCAGCTCCAAGGAAGGAAACTGAAAGGCCGATAGTAGAATTTTCTGTTTATTAAGGATGTCTCTGTCACAGGCTGACAATTTCAGTGAGATAGTAATATTCGTAATGAAGATCAAGAGTCCATGGAGCAGTACACATAAAATGACAGTAATTACTCAAGGAATTTAAAGAGCAGGAGGTGACCTGGAAAAAGAAAAGAAAAACAAAACAAACAAAGAAACCCAACCCAGGCATGTGGCAGTGACCCAGTCAGCGGCTGTGGTCACAGGAAACAATGGACAATCTGCAACCCCTGCCTTCTGCAGGGGTGTTAATGAAGAGGCAAGATGGTCAAACTATTCCTCTCAGAGCAGTGAATCTGAGGGGGATGGGGGAGACAGGCATTGATGCTTACCCGCCATTCACAAGTGTCAGTCAGGTTCCATCTCCTCCCCCGTCCCCTTCACAGTTATTTTAATATTCATCAGTTGCTCAAAAGTTCTGTTATCGTGTTCTGTTGATTGGTCATATTAATGTATTCCACCCCTTTGTTTCCCCATTGGATGTTCCCCGATCATGTTTTGTTTTTCTATTGGTTTATTCCCCTGTTTCTCCCCTTGGACTGCCCCTTTCTCTCGCCCCTTTTAAACCCCTGCACACCCTCAGATCTCGGCTTTTTGTGACTACCGTCAAATTTAATAAATTTGGAATAATAGCACCAGAAAGCCCTCCCTGCTTCTTTGTCGTCGGGAACTGCCCCATTAACAACTTGTTACTGTTAAGTTGCCTTGGATGAGGGTGAGCTTGTTCGAGCCATTACTAAGGAGACCAGAATTTACATGCCCCGAGGGCTGCAAGGTCCAGAGTAAAAGAGCCGAACGCAGAAAAAAGCCGCACTCAAGCCGCTGGGCAGCTTGAAAAGACACGACAAAAATGGGCACCGACACAGGTAGAAATAAGTGAAGGCCTGAAACTGAAGTCTAAAATTCACCTCAAGCCAAGTCTTATGCAAGGAAGATGATAAATATTGGCAATAAACTTAAGAGCAGTTGTTCACTTCATGGTCTCCAAAATGTAATGTTGATGCACCAGTAAATGTGGTAGTCATTGGTTTTCATCCAAAGACCTTGAAACTGACCTATTTTCCTCATGAAAATAATCTTGTTAAAGATAATTTATTAATTTAGGATGTGCATACTTTTTACATAATGAAACAGCGTCCAAAGTTGGTCTGCTAGGATACAAACAAAATATTTCACTCTGTCAGGCAACTAAGGAAAAAAATTGAGTAAAAAAAGGAATGTTTAAACATCGATGAAGACTTTTTAAAGTAAGCTTGACAAGATTTGCGTATATCCAACTGCAGAAGATCAAAGCTGACTAGTGACTTAGTGTTACCTTACTTCCAGCTGTGGTCCCTATACCCCAACAGAAGGGGAAAAAACCAAATAAGGTTAAGAAGACAACCATAGAGAGAAAATTCAGTTAATTTTCAGCAAACATTACAGACAGTACTTTGGGCCCAATGTCATTTACCCTCAAAGCAGCTTAAGTATCCACTCCTGACAACAGTGTTTTTCATGACAGTATGGGACTGCATGAAAAGGAGTCAAGGCCATTAAAAAGAAGGAGTTCTGGTGCTTCATGACTTGCAATTAGCAAAAGAAAAATCTCATCTCCTTTTGGTTTTACCCCATCCATAGCAGATATATTTTAAATGTTGAGCTTATTCCAGCCCATGGTCCTCTCTTCATTTATCTAGAAACAGTTACTGATGCAGCATAAATGGAGACACAGGATCACCTTAAGTTCTAGCCTTTACTGAGATTGTAAATGCTGCTTAACAGGAAGAAAATTTTAGTGAAGCATCCTCCCCCACAACCCTCTTCACTGTAATAGAAGGACTAAATTTGATTAAGCGAATATAATACTGACACAACACAATTTTACCAACAGCAAAAGGCATGAACTTTATTTTGCTCTATTATTCTGCGTATGTATGACTGCTTGAAGTGATTAATAAAACTTCACACACAAAAACAGGAAACAGATGGCATCAGATGAAGATGGCACATGAAAGCACATTACAAAAACAACTCAGTAAATGTTAAAGAAAAAAAGACATTTTTATATCTACATATATGCTTATATGTATTTAGCTATCCTATTAGTTGTCTCTTATATTCTCATTCAGGTTAACTTGCTTGGGCTCTAAGCTTGAATTCCTTGCCCTAAGTTTTACCAGTAGGGTTACTCCATGCTAATAAGAAGACATCCTTCTGCTGCAATGTTTTATTAACCCTGCAAACAGTCTGCTTCCTTTCTTGTGTCCCATTTCCATATTCATATGCCCTAAAAAGAAATCTGGATCGCTTTCTCAGTAAGATCCTCATGACTGTGACCATTGGTCTGCCTCAGCTCCTTTCCTCCTGCTCTGTCCCATGGAAAGCAAAGTAAAGCACACAGCACAGACTAGAGATCATCACTCAAAACACCCCCTTCCATTTACCTTACATACCTAGAAGATAAATCAGGCAGCGTTGGTGGATCCTTTTTAGGAGGGTAGATCTGCTCTTAGCACAGAGAGCATGGATATAATCACGTTTCTGCTGACTCTTTGCCTGATTTCTGGAGCAATGTGTACTATTTACCAAAAAAGATTTTATGCCAAGCACCTTACAACATGACAAAATTCTGCCAAAGCTTGCCACAGAAATACCTTAAATATCTCACTTTTACTCTGAAATTATTATTGGTTTTACCAATTCACTGTGAGTGAAAATGTAAGAAGGAAGCATGGTCATACAGGCCCATAAATGCTTCCATAGGCTTGGTCTTTAACACCTGTAACTTCAAATTTTATATTTGTATTTCTTCCTTTCTTCCAACTGGCAATTTGGAGCAGTAGTACCATAAGTAATAATTCTAAAAACTGGGAGGAAAATACCTGCTATGCAAAAATTGAAAAGAGATCATTCAGGATATCTGTACCATTGCTTTTCACTATTTGGCTAGAACATTAAATTTACAAAAGGCAAAAACAGAGGAGTGGGATGAGCAAATTTAAGTTCAAACTTTTCAAACACAGAAAAGGCTTACTGACAATTTTTAAATTGGGGGATCAGTCTTCTCTTTCTAAAAGTACATGTCCAACAAAAGTCAATGCAGTTTATCGTTTAGAGTGCTTTTGTAGTTCTTGGAATACCATGTTCCCTGTTATTAGGTTTTGCAAGTAATGACTGCTTGTCTGTGAAAGGTATCATCCTTTTCCATCCTGGCAAATTACAGACACTGGTTATATATACCTCCAGGTCCCTCTCAAAAGATGCAACGTCACGTGCCCAGGTCATGAAAGAAAATGCTAATGACAAAAATTTTACTATACCATTATCCCCTTGATATCACTGGCCATCATTAGTACATCAAGGTTGTCCTTCACTCCTTGCCGTAAAGGGGAATAGTCTATCAGACTCAAAATCTTAACTATCAAGGGGCAGAAAGCCTAGTTAATATCTAAAAACTCATAGCTGCCAGGTTTTTCTCTCAAGGACACACAGCTTTTCTAGCACAAATGCTAAGCACAGTACAAGAACAAACTTTCCCAGGTGTTAGTCCAAGGCAATGACATGAACTTTCCAGGTGTTTAACAACTATCACAACATTGTGATCTCTGCTCCAGAGAGAGGCTATGATGTTTCCTTTTTCAGTCTCAGCCCAGTATAGTGCATGTTTCAGTACCTCTCCATGGCACACTTTACCCTTTGGCGAGGTGACTACTGGAGACACAACCAGAAGATGCTCAAGATCCCGTGCTCCCTACTGCTGTAAAATAAATCCCTATACAGAACAAATATATACTGTGCTTCAGAAGTTAGGATAACCTATGCATAAGTGCTAGAGCTAAAAACCTCTGCTCAGACTAAGGCAATGTTTTTTCACACATTGGAGATATATTTGCAGCACCTGTAGCTGTACTCAAGGTATCATGAGTGGAGTTAGTAGCAAAGCTATACACTTACCTAAGTTTCAATACTGTGAAATCTGCCAGGTTCCTTGGAGGATATCTATAGCCTAGAGTACAATTTTGTAGCTATTAATATCCAAGTTAGCTAAATTAAAGCTAGCTCATGTACAACTGTACGTGCTGCAATCACGCTTTCAATCAGAGAACAGAAAATATCACAAATAGCTTAAAAGCAGACTTAGCAACAAACACGAAGGTTTTTATGGGCACGCCTGCCTGCACAGACAAGAACAACTGGCTTCAGTGTGCACCTGGAGGACAGCCAAGACCTGGCCACGCATGGTGTGAGGACATGAGCACTGCACTCTAGCACAGCACAGAGGAGCTGCGCAAACCCACTGGCACAGGCACAGCCTCAGTGCTCCCTGTTTCTGAACAGCACAGTTGTTCCTCGGTGCTGGAGCCACCCACCACTCCCCAGGGTGCTTCAGGGAAAACACTGCACACGTTTTCCATCTGCAGCTGAAGAGAGTCCTGGCACAAGAATGGGGTTCCTCTCCACAGGAGAAGGGTATGAGTTACTGCTCCACTCAGAAAAATTTCTTACAACCTTATTTCATTCAGGCAAATTATTAAATCTCTCTTGTGTCTCAGTTTTCCCACCTGTAAAACTGATGTATCTACTTGAAAGAAGCACACATCTAAGCAGCCCTTCAGAGATGCAAATTTCTAGATAGGTGCTTATTAAATATGAAGAACAGGTAAAAGCGCACACGGAATGGTTATCATGTTATCACATCTATGTGTGCCTTCTGCAGATTTTAAGGCATATTTATTCTTTAAAGCAGATACAGAGAAATACAGTGTAGTTTCAGCTGCTGCAGGTAGACACTTAAAAGGGTTGAAGTATAGGTATCTATTTTAATTAATCAACAACAAAAGATGGATCTTTCAATGTCAATGTCTCTGGCAACTAAACCAGTTTAAGAGATACCAATTTCTTCTGCACACTTGTCCGATACCCAAGTTGGATTTATACAACCAATTTGAGACGAATAGTATATGTACATCCAGTGAAACTACCTAGGTTAATTTTTTTTTAGAAAGGAAACAACATGTACACATCCATTCCTTTCCTAAAAAAGAAACAGGTAAAAAAATTAATTCCGACCAATTTAACAACGTGGTTGAGTAAGAAGCTTTGTAAATGTTTTGGGAAAACTGGGGCATCCAAGCTCCCACATGGAAACACTGAGCTACACTCTGTGTTGGAGAAGACAGCTGGGGAAACACAATGGCAAAGATCTCCTGGGCTGGCTATAAACCCATCTGCTAATTTCATAATTTTTCTCAATTTTAGTTTTAATGAGGCCCTCAGGTATATTTGTTCTGCATGGGTAGGTCCAGATGTGGATACCCATCTCTGCTACCCAGCATACCACATGCAGAGTTGCCACATTGTAAAGCCCAAAAGGAAGAAGCTTCATGAGCTGAGAAATCAAACATTCCTGGATGTAGGGAAGACACCAACTGTACACCACAGCAGCTGTGTCCATTGTGCTGCACATTAGCTGTAAACCTGCAGGCAAGCACACTACCAAATATCCATTGGTTTCAGGCATTTTCTCATGCTGCTGGCGGGCAGGTAGGGACAAGCCAGTGGTGTCACTGTCAGCCACTGGCTTGCTGGGACTGCCAGTCTCCAGGTGTCTGGACCCAAGCAGCAGAAAACAGTTGAAAAAGAGACTGGCCTTTGTAATTCCCATTTTGGACATGCAAAGGGTATCCAGCACAGGTTTGTACATGAATCCCCAGGAGCATCCTGCAGCCTCCTACCAGCTGGGGATGTGGGCCATTGTCCCATATCTGCACCCAAGGGCAGGGGAGTGCATGGTCCAGATCGTGAGAACACTGCCAAGAGAGGGCAGCCTGGGCCACTCCTGCATTGCATGTATGGAAATACAAGTATCTTAGAGAGGAACAAACAGTGCAATGAGGGTGAAATAGAGGGTGTTCCAGCTCATACCTAGCGAAGTCCTGCCAAACTAAGCTTAGCCTATTCTCATTCTTCTTATCTCAAAAACTGCTTTAAAAAATGCACTTATATGCAGTGTCTTAAGCCATGGTATATACCTTACAAGCTGTTGGAACAGTGTACCCTATGAGGACCATTGACCAGACTGGTCAGAGAGGAGGAGCCCATCCCCAGGAAGAGAGGAGGCCCTTCCCAGTTGTGATGTTACACCAGTTTTCTGCCATAACACATGTCCCAGAAACAACCTCCCATTACCCAAAGCTGCCTCTGGCCTGGGTGAAATTTCGCTACATGAAATGGAACTGTGAAGACACCACTGAAACATCACAAAAGTTGTTTAAACCTTGCAAGGAGCTATTCAAACTCTACAAGGGAAAGCAGTGAGCATTGCCCCAGTTTGTTTATTTTCATACACCTATTTTGAAAGATATGTCAAAACAAACAGAAGACTGGAAAAATATGTGAGATGGAGTTTCTAGAACTGTTACATTTTAAGCTAAAACACAGCCTAAAAGCTCAAGAGAGGTTAAAGATAACCTGGCTTACTATCAAATTTCAAACCTGGCTTACTATCAAATTTCAAACCTTTTCTCTCCAGCCTCTCTCACTTAAAAAATTTGCATTGACTCACCAACCTTGCCAAAATCAACAATTTGAAAACCAAAGCTTAAATGTGGTGTTAATTGGGATGTTTCTGTTTACGACAAAGCCACCAGTTCATTGCATTTATATCCTGTGTAATTTATCTTTTGTCTCAATAATGTATGAACTGCATATCATTTTATTTGACATGAATAATAATTCCCAGTATTAGACTCTGTTGTTTTGAATGACAACTGAATGCATGCAACGACTTCCTATTAATATGCAATTGCTAATAAAATGAGAACAAAGTTCCTGCTCAAATATCCATAACATAAATAACTGAAGAGGAGAGGCACCAGTGCTAGAATTCTCAGATGCTAGATCCTGAAATTCTCCTCAGATATTAGAAGCTGAGTAGATAGAACAACAAGGTGCCATCTGTTTGTATTTATTGGCAAGGGAGAAGTGGTTTATGTAAATTAACTGCTCCAGATGACATCAGACTCCCTTATTTCATTTTGCCTTACTAGGACAAGAAGAAAATCCTTTCCAATGCAAGTTTTATCCAGCTTCCTGCAGTAACAAAAATTAAAAATACTTCCAGACAGCAGAAAGAAATATTTGAACAACTATCTGCCCTAGGATTTATGTTTTACAGAGGTGTACAGCAAATGGTGCTTCATGAATACTGCATCTGCTTAGGGAAGCCATTCTCAGAGTTTCAAAACTACTCAACAAATAGGACAAGGCATTGCAGTAGATTTCAGTAAGAAGTGGCACAGTCTCCCACGCAAACTACTGAGATGCAGTTACAGTATTGTGGATTTCATTTGAGTTTGCCACTTAATTATTGCATGGCCTTCAGCAAGTTACTTTAAAACTCTTCTTTTTTTTCTGTGCCCATATTTCCTTATGCTCACTTTAGAGGTGGAAGGGAAGAACGGGTAAAAAGCTTGAAATATAATGGTAATTTTCTACCAGGAATAAGGCTTTACTTCTGGATGGCTTTTTTTCTTAAAAAAAAAAAGCTTTCAAAGGGTAGTCTTAATACAATGGAAACTGCTGTCAAGTGCTCCAACACTAACATGCATCAGGATTATGCCTTGCAGTGCTAGGTTTCATACTGTTTGATGCTATTTGATACTGGATTTTATTCACAGTGCTCCTCTTACCCTCAGGTTTAGGTGTTCATTAAGAACAAGGTCCAGGGGTTTTACCATTCCCCATTTTGGACATAGGATTTTAGTATAAAGCAAATATAATAAGCTTGACCCTGGTAAAACAAATTGTCCTCTAAATGATAGAAACAAAACTCCTACATTTAAAAAACCCAAACCTGTCTCCTACCACAAAAAAAGGCTTCTTTTCTGAATCACAGAAACTTTAAAGTATTTCAGGCTTTTTTAAATAGCCGTAGTGTCAAGGGCAGCTTTTCCCTCTGATTCATAATTTGAAAAACCTTATTATTTCATTTCAAAACTCTCCCCATGCTCATCCTCAGCCAAAATGCCATATTGAGACAGACATTAAATGGTTAGCATTTCAGCTCAAAGAGTTAAAACTCATACTGTCATGACAATTCTCAGCAAACTGGTTCCTGGAAAAATAGATGTGCTGTCATCAATGTGATAGCACAGTAAGCTTTGGTGTTTACAGAAAAAAATTATTTTCCACAACAAAAAAACAAATTTTAATGCAATTTTTTTTTTTCACAGCCTAGTTTAAAATTTATCTGTAATATTTTACTTAATAAGAAAACAAAAAAAAATCTCTCCACTATTGTATTTCTGGCACACTTGCAGACCAAAAACAACATCAGAAAAGACAAGTGTAAGACTGGTAATTAGTTGGACATGTGCTTTCCACTTGATCTGAATTTAGAAAAGAATGTAATAATTTCTCCTTTTATGTTAGAATACATTTTGTCCATATCATTGCAGTATCAACAGAGGCACATTCTTAAGTATCACTTAAAAAAATTACATGAAACTTTAATTTCCATGCACCTTTCAAAAGCACAACTAAAACCAAAAAACACTAGAGAAGCAGGAACACAAAGAACCAAGAAAGAGCTCCTGGTCTCCCTCTGTTTGTAAACACAAAGAGTGCCTGAGCACTGTGAAACAAAATAAAACTACATCCAAATGCAGGTATCAGCTAAATATAATAAAATTGCCATTGTGGGAGATATCAGCACAATTTTCTTAGGACAGAAGTAAATAAATTTGTTTATCCTCTCACAATCTTTTATTTTCTAAGACAACAGAACAAGATCAGTCTCCATATCTCAGCTTCACACTTCTCCAAGGAATCAGGCTTCCAAGAAAGTGAATAAAAGAGTTTTCCAAAAGAATTTTCAGGGTCACAGTTTCAGCAGGTACAGGGTTATCTGCCTCTTCTCCTTAGCTAAACATCATGCACAGTTGGGAGCAATAAAATGTGATATTTTATTAGTAGAATAAAAGGAGAGAAGTGGGGGCTGTAGGTGTTTGATTGTCCCTGCTGGCTTCTATGAAAGGTGTTTCAATGGCTGCTGCATTTAGTGTCCAGGTTTACATTGCCCCTGAGAACAGGATATTTGGATGCACTTACCCTCTGTAGTGCTGCAGAGATGCTTACTTATCTCTCTTTATTCACTTACTGCAGACAAGTAATTTTGTCCCTTTCTTGTGCCCTTCCAAAACTGCTCCATGTGACACTGGAAGGATCTGGTTGTAGTTCAAAGGAAGGTGCCAATGGTTCTGCTGTGACTGCAGCTCACAGTGGAGAGGCAGCATGTGCAGGGAGGTCACTTACAGGATGAAAACCCAAAGGGATGGTTTCTCAATAAAGTTTCTGGTGGGACCACATAGATTGGAAACGTACATTGTTCTTCAATGGCTTGAACTCACCAAGATCATGTTATTAATTCACTCAACAGCAGAAATCAGAGTCAAATCTCCAGAATTCTGGGGATACATGACTTAGAGTTACCATCTCCTACTAACAGAAGCTAAGGAAAAAGCATAAAAACTCCAGTTGCATACAGTAGTTTGGACTAGTGTAAGACCCAGCCTCAGCTGCTGTTCCTCCCCTCTGTTCTGGAGCACAATAGATGCTGTGAAGGTGCAGCTGGGGTAGGTCAAAAATACAAAAGCAGGAGAGGAGTCCTGAGCCTGAGGTATCATTTTGGACATAGTAATCACTTTGGTAGTATGATGCTTTTTGGAGACAGAGTCAACTTCACAGTCCTTTGGATTTCCCCATGTTATTCTCTCATATCTTATTAAAATCTTGGTTAAAACTTGCTAGTTATGCTGTGTCAAAACATATCTGGTAGAGACCAGTATGTGACACAATGTACGTCTGTGTTGTGCTGGTCTCTGAGCAAGAAAATGCCACAGCGGCCATTGGCTTCATGCAGGAAAAGTAGAGGCTTCCTTGCAGAAGGGAGCAGGGTGTGTTGCCCAAGGCTTGCTCTCATCATGAAGCTCTGCAGCACCTGTGAGACTACAATTTCACCATAAAGTGCAGCACAAGAACTTGATCTAGACTGACATCTCTATCCTATCACTTCTTCCACTTTCCAGAGCACTGGTTTAGTAGATTAGTCTGTATGATATATCTGGCTCCTATATTGCCCAAAAAAACAATTCCAAAAGGACCTTCATGCTAACTATTGTATGATTGAAGTACCTAGCATATCAAACTACATTTACTTTCTTAAGAAGGTAAAACAGTAGAAAAACAGTGACTACTCACATAAGACTTGTTTCTTTGCTTTCCTCCTCATGCAATGTCCTGATCGGTGATAATAGAAATCTCTTTCTGAAAAAGCAGGGTAGAGTCTACAACCTATACAATATGGTTTAAAGACACATCTTTCAGAAACCCTTCCAACTCTGTGCAAATTCAGTGGGGTTTTGTTTTCTCACAGTTATATTTGTTTTGTAATAAAATCTGAGGTTTGACTTCATTAACTGAAACAAAACTGCATATGTTAAAGGAAGGTAAAAGCATTTCAAACTTCTTTCTAGTTTGAATATCCAGGGAAGTCAGGGTAGAAATGCCATTGTAGGCTTGTTCCCTATGAAATTCAGTTCATTAATATGTGAATAGGCCAGATTCAACTGATATTTGTGTAGTAGTCAAAAGTATAAAAAGTATGCTTTTTAACTACTCGTGTATTTTGAAGACTGCATCTGTTAATGCTATAAAGATCCTTTGGTCTTGGTAAGTTGTAATTTATTGGAAATGAGCAATTTGCAGTGTTTTTCTGTTCATGCTTCCCATAAAGTAAAAAAAAAAAAAAAGTTAAGTCATTTTGTTCTAATGTTAATATCCTTTATCATGTAGTACTAATTAATCACCCACTGCATAAATCTGTAGCTGTAAGCTTAATAAAAGATATTAAAATATTCCTCAATTTTTTTTTTAAGAATAGCATGAAGCTCTTCAATCACAGAGTTTTGATCTACTTAAAGAGTAGCATGTTCTTTCTTACAGGAGTAGCATTCTTGTAAATCAGAGTTCCTTTTAAAGCAGTCAAAACTCAAAGTTAATCAGAGCTCCTCTTCTGCAGAGGTAGTGGAAAACAGTTCATCAGAGTATTGCTCTATGGGAACATAAAATAGTCTGGTCTAGTTCTCCACTGTATGAAACCCTGTTTGATCTGAAATGAAATTCTGCAAATAAGCAGAAGACATTCCACTCCTATTAAACACAAGTTCCTGTCCCATCCATATGAGAGAGGACCAGAATTTTGTGTATTTCACATAGAGAAACAGCACTTTTTAATACACAGATCCAGTGCAGTACATCTGAAACAAATCTGTTTCTGCAGTCTACAGGAAAACACTTCAACAAGCACTTGAAAATCTGAAAGGCAGGTGACTGTGGCTAGCTATTTGTATAATTAACTTTACTGATAAAGTATACTGATTTTGCATAATCCACTTATGCAAAAAAATAGTGTACTTAGACACTACAGTTGCTCCAGGGAGAGTCTACACGGGCATTGAAGGATCAAGTGTGCATTCCTGTTTCCATGAAAACACTAACCTTTGGACTGTTTGTTAGGGTGAGGTTCTCTAAGACCCTAACCATAAAAATAACTTCAGGTCCTAGGTCCCACCCACAACATTGCATGGAGTCCTTGTGCTTTGCTAGGGACAAGGGAGACCCTCTGCAGCATTACTGCCCACAGCCACCAGCACAGCTAACACACATACTTCCCGTCAGAGCGATTTGTATCAGATGTCTGCTTGGTTACCACCCCAAAAACTTTGGGTATTTGAATGGACTGCACTGGTTACAGAGGCCACATGTTTCACTCAGAATAGCTGACAAATGCCTGCTTACACTGTAGAAGGGAAAATATTAAAAGGATCTTAAGAAGTGCAAACCTCAAAATTGTTTCCCAGTCTTATGTATTCCAAATGCTGAAGGTGATGAGATCATATAATAAGAAAAATCACAGTATTTTTGGGGTTAGAAGGAACCTTTAAAGGTCATCTAGTCCAAACCCCTAACAATTAGGGACATCTTCAACTATGTCAGGTTGCTCTAAGTCCCATCCAGCCTAACCTTAAATGTTTGTAGGTAAAAGACATCCACAACTTCTCTGGGAAACCTGTTCCAATATTTTATCACCCTCATTGCAAAAAAAAAGTTTCCTTTTATGTAGGCTGAATCTAACCTCCTTCAGTTTAAAGTTATTCCTCCTTGTCCTATCACTACATGCCCTTGTAAAAACTCCTTCTCTGGCTTTCTTGTAAAATCCCTTTAGGTACTGGAAGGAGTTATAAGGTCTTCCTGGAACTTTCTCTTCTCCAGGCTAAACAACCCCAACTCTCTAAGCATTTCATCATGGGAGAGGTGTTCTATTAATCTAACCATTTTTCTGGCCCTCCTCTAGACCTACTCCAACAGATCCATGTATGTGTGGTGCTGAGGATGCCAGAGCTGGATCCAGCACTGCAGGTGGGGTTTCAGCAGAGCAGAGCAGAGGGGCAGAATCCCCTCCCTGGCCCTGCTGCCCACACTGCTCTGGATGCAGCCCAGGACACGTTTGGTTCTTTGGGCTGTGAGTGTCCATGGCTGGGTCATGTCCAGCCTCTCATCCACGAGCCCTCCCAAGTCCTTCTCTCAGGGCTGCTCTGGATATGTTCATCCCCAGCCTGTGTTGATACCAGGGGTTGCCCTGACCCTGGTGCAGCACCTTGCACTGGCCTTGCTGAATCTCATGGTGTTCCCATGGGTCCACTTCTCCAGCTTGTCCAGGTCCCTCTGGATGGCATCCCATCCTTCAGGTGTGTCACAGCACCACTTAGCCTGGGGTCATCTGCAAATTTGTTGAGGGTGCACTCAATCCCTTTGTCTATGTCACTGATGAAGATATTAAATAACACTGGTGCCAGTATAGACCTCTGAAGACACCACTCATCACTGATGTCCATTGGGACTCTGAGCACTTGACCACAACCCTCTGGATGTGACTGTCCAACCACTGAATCCATCTCTTTCCAATTTGGAGAAAAGGATATCATGGGGGATAGGGTCAAAGATTTTACAAAGGTCGAGATTAATGACGTCTGGACTTTCCTTGTCCAGTAATGGAGTCACTTCATCCTAGAAGGCCACTGGACTAGTCAGACAGGAATTCCTCTTGGCAAAGTGGTGCTGGCAGTCTTGAAATGCCTCCCTGTTCTCCATGTTCCTTAGCACAGCTTCTAGGAGGATCTCTTCCATAGTCTTGCAAGACTGATAAGTTCTCAAGGTCCTCCTGTCTAACCTTTTCAAAAACAGGTCCAATGTTTCCCTTTTTCCAGTCAGTGGAGATTTCCCCTGACAGATATGACTTTTGAAATATCATGAAGAGTAGCAACTTGGCAACTGCATCAGCCATTCCACTTGGGAGTCTGGGATGCAACTCATCAGATCCCATAGATTTATGTATGTTCAATGTATTCAAGTGGTCATGAACCAGATCATTATTCCTCCAATCCCTGTCTTGCAGTCCACTGACTTGAGAGGTTTGGGAAGTGAGACTGACATTGAAGACTGAAACAAAAACTGTTCAGTACTTTCAGACTTCTCGTGTTATTACCAGCTTGCCACCCTTGTTTAATAGGGGATAATACTCCTTCTTTGACTTTTCCATCTGTAGAAGCCCTTCTTGTTTTTCTCTGTGTCTCTTTTCAAGTTCAGCTCCAAGTGCACCTTGGCCTTCTTCACTCCATCTCTACACAACCAGGAAAGAATATAGGAAAGAATTCTTATATTCTTTCCAGGATACTTGTCCCTGTTTCCATTGTCTGTTCCTTCTTGCCCATTGATTTGATCAGCAGGTCTTGACTTATCCATGCCACTCTCTTCCCTTCCTTTCCTGATTTCTTATATATCAAGAGCTTTTGTGCTTTAAGGAAAGTGTCCATAAAGATCTGTCAACTTTGTTCTGATTCCTTGTCCCTGAGGCTGTTTCCTATGTCATTCTACTGACTAATTCCTTGAGCAGCTGGAGTTTGCTTTCCTAAAATTCAGGGTCCTGACTACACTCTTCACCTGTCCCATGTTTCTCAGGACTGCAGACTCCACCAGTGATGTTCACTGCAGCTCTGGCTGCCTCCAACCTTGATGTCACCCATGATCTCTCTTGCTCTGGTGACCATCAGGTACAGTAACAGATTCCCCTCTGTCGGGGCTGTCCATTACCCAGCTTAAGAAGTTGTCCTGCATGCATTCCAGCAGTCACCTGGATTGCCTGCAGCTCATAGTGCTTCTTTTCCAGCCGATGTCGGGGGTTGAAGTGCCCCACCAGGACGAGATCTGGTGAGTTCAGTGGCCCCTGCGGCTGGAACAAGGTGTTGTTGTCACTAGGTTCCCCTTGATCAAGTGGCCTCTAACAGACACCATCCACAAGTTTCCCTTTGTTACCTCAGTCTCTGTTTCTCACCCATGAACTTTTGACCTGTTTGTGGCTGTTCTTCAGAGACAGCCCTTCACAATCCATTCATTTCTTGATGCAGAGGGCAACTCACAGAGAGCCTTGCCTGTCTCTTCTGAACAACCTGTAGCCATCAATAGCTACACTCCAGTCATGGGTTTCATCCCACCAGCCTTCAGTACAGGCAACTAGGTTGTAGCCTTCTAGCAGCGTGGTGGCTTCCAGCTCCTGCTTGTTTCAAGTTTATAATGGAGAGCGGATTCATCTGTCTGGGGATAGTCAAGGAGAAGTCCACAGAAACTTAGTGAGGTGAAAGTACCCAGGTAAGTGACTGGCATCCCCCACAATAAGTTGGAGAGGGTGTCCCATCACTTCTTACATCCTTATTTATTCTCTGAAATCTCTCAGTTCTTTGGTAAGGACCAAGATCTACATTCATCTTTCCAAGCTTGTTGTTCACTTTCAGGTCAGAGATATAGAGAAAGGAAATTGTGTCTGTGGCTTATTACAAGGCCTCTCTCCCTTCCCCTCGCTCCGGGGGGAGCAGAGAGGACAGCCTGTCTCTAGCTACCCTGCAGCTTCACTCAAAGGCAGTGTGAAAAATTCTCTTGGTCACCAGCTGGAGTAGTTTTGGACAGGGCTGTATTGACAGCAGATCTGGGGTGAGGAGAACATTTTTTGGGTCACCTTGGAAAGGATCAGCAACATGGCGTGGCTAAGATATTAGAGCATGTTTCATTTGTCTAGAGAGAGCAGACACATGGTATCTGTGGTATATTGGTCTGTTCTGATTCTCACCTATACTGTCCTGAGGACTAAAATACTTAGTTTCCACTACAGTCTTCTGTTTTGAAATACAGCACATGGACAAAATTTGACAGGTAGCTTTAGGTGTAGAGGTGGTCTTCAAAACTCCTTGTAACTCTCACATTGACAGCATCCTTCTCTGACTTCCAAGATGCTACAGGTAAGCCTTAAGGCACAAAAATT